>WBMZ01014580.1:0-113454 GCA_013400975.1 Atrichornis clamosus
AATTAATTATTATAATAAATTATTATAATTAGTTGATGAATTCTGGAAAGAAAGCAAAACCCTCTTCAGTTTGGAAACAGAGCAAGTTATAGATAAACAAGATAATTATATAAAATGAAAAAGACAAGTAAGAGAAATAAAGACCTGTAAATATGTAGATTTTTGTAGAATGGAAGTGTAGACAGCTCACATGTGAAGCCTGATTAGAAAGCTTGCTTTATTCAGCATTTTGAATCTGTGACTGCATAGTTGTTTAGCAGCACAGAATAAAAACTGCAGCACATCCGAAACAACTCCACACCAGTCCTCTAGACTGAAAAATCCAGTTGGCATAGAAATCCGTGGAGATTGTCTGTATAGTAATGTAGGTACAGGTACTCAATTTAGAGCCATTTATAGATAAATTACATTCTTCAAACTCCCAAACCATTTTAACACAATCTATTAAAATTGATACTTTCTGTAGATATGTTGGCTAATAACTATCATTTTTTTCTCCAGGAAACTTCACAACTTTTAAATAAGGCATTAAGATATGAGAGTGATTATGGAAGACATGAGCTAGGAAACTTAAAATAATTAACATATCATGACTTAAAAGAGGGAACTCTCTTGATTTGTTCTAATTGTGTATAAAGTCTCTTTGTCTAAATTGAGTCCTAATTGGTGGGAAAACTCAATGGTCAGTGGAGTCTCAGGCTAGCAAAAGCTGATACTTACCGTGGTAGAGCCAGGAAGACTTGCAGTTTATCCCAGGCATCTCAGAGAGGTAGTCTTGGAGACCTGATGAAGGTGAAAACAAATTACAACCTTGAGTAAGTTGTTACATTTGAAGGTCATGTTCCTACAGCACCTAATAAGGTGGGACAGTTCTGCAGGCTGTCCAGCAGCTGGTTTGAATAATGAGTATTTATACATTGTAAGCCTTGTTTTATCCACTGAGTGATCTCTGCATTGCTGTGGGGTTTACAGCAGTAGTCATTCACTTCTTTGGACTCTTTTCAGGGTCAGCCTGGTGAGCTGGGAGCTCAAGGTCCGATTGGGTCCTTGGGATCTACAGGACCAGCTGGTCTGCCAGGGGAGAAAGGACAGAGAGGTGAGAATGGGCAGCCTGGGCCTGCTGGAGAAAAAGGTGATAAGGTAGGAAACACCATAGCAGCTCTTTTAGGTGTATACAGTATGTGATGTTAAATGTTAACAAGTGAAACAGAATCTGAATGACCAAAAAGCATTTGCCAAACTATACCCTTGCTCACACAAAAGTTTCACAGAAATTAATTAAAGCATTCATGGAAAAAATATTTCAGGAGATTTTTTGCTTTGTATTGAAAAATTAGAATTGTCCAAAGACATAAGATGAACAGAGTCAGTCTCTGATTGTTACGTACCAAGTCATCCTCCTTAATCTCAAGGAAGGTGTAGAAGAAATGTGGAGCTGGAGGGAGCAGTATGGTGCTTTTAAAAGTGCTGCACTGATCTCAGAGGAGGAGATGCTGACTAATGTCAGCATCTAGTACATCTGAAATGTAAATGCTGTAAACAGAAATTGTGCTGCTGGTATTATCAAAACAGGAGCAGGATTGGGAAATTACGTGCAGAAATATTTTATAAATTGCAGCCAACTTCCCCTTCTCTGATTTTATAATCTTTGGAGAATGAATGACTATGAATGTTAGACATTTGTCCTGTACTGTACTACCTGTTACATGGGTAACTATTGGCACTAGTCTTCTGCTAAACCCATATAAGTTTTTTTCAGATACATAATTTCTGAAAATTAAGGCTTTTGATTAATATTTTAAACAAGGCTGTTTTTTTGTTTCTTGCTATATATAGTATCACATATTCTTGGTTTTCATTCTTAAGAGTTCATGACCTCAGCAACTTTGTTTTTTCATATCACCTGTTTTTAGGGCCCAACTGGAGTCCCAGGATTTCCTGGTTTAGATGGTGTTCCTGTACGTATTAAATGAATATTTCTTTATAAAAATTGTCACAGCAAGTCCTCTAACAGGATAAATACACTCAAGAAATTGTTTGGCTTTATACCTATTGATATCATGTCACTGACAGAATTACATACTTTGTAAAAATGTAAAATAACCAGGTTAACTTCAACTGTGTTTACTGTAGATAACAAACTCCATAAAATCCCAGTGAGGTAAGTACAGAGTTTTCATGCAGGAGTATGGCAGTGAAGGCAGAGACTACCCATGTCCGTGTAGTACCCATGCCAGTGTTAGGCTTGAAAGCAATGAATTTCTTTTCTGAGGCCCTATAGCAGGCTGTATTCTGCTTGGTACATTCTTAACATCTCTGAAAATCTCTCAAATGATGCACTTTCTGTTCAAACGTTTTGATTTTTCCTTACAGTCTTTTTGCACAAAAAACCCCAGCCACTGAGTTCCAGTAATTTTAACCTGAATAGGGACTGAATAAACAAAGTGGATCCTAAATATATCTTCATAAGCATGTGATTATGTATTTTTCTGAATCTTTTCTTCAGTGTGAAAATTGGTGAGATAATATCTTAGATACAGCATTTTTCAAAATATTCTATCTACTAGAACTGAATTCCTATGCTGTTACTTGTTTCATATGGATAAAATAAAGTTAAAATGTTAAATTTTGAAAGTGAAAACAGAACCAAAAGCTGAGTGGGTGTTGGTGCATCTGCTTGTCAGCTGTCCACACTTGACAATTGGACTGTTGCCAGAATAGCTGGATAATGCAGAGGTCATAAGGCCAAAATTTGACACAAAAAAGTGTTCCCAAGAAATGCATAGTCTTTTTGTGAAAAATGTTGATTTAAAGACACAAATTAGAATGAAAAGCTTAAAGACAGGAAGAAGGCAAAATTGATGAAAGCATTTCAGGCGAATGACCAGGATACTTCTGTGATGATTTTTTAGACTCCCTCCCCCAAAAATAATTTTGGGTCAAAATTAATATTTTCTCCTTACAAAAATCTTTAATTAAGTGAAAATATTTCTTTTCTCCAATGGAAAGATGATTCCAACAAAACTCTCACTGTTTTCATTGCCCATTTGCAGTAGAACTAATCCTTATCTGGACACTGGTTAGGTCTTGCTAGGTTAGAAAACTGACAATCTCTGTGATTAGTGTGCCTGAGTCAAGTTGTGTTCTGTTTTTGCTTGGTTTATCCTATCAATTAAAAAATGTGAGGCTGCTTGAGATGACTTTTGTGGGTTTTTTCAGCTATTCTTTACAGCCACAAGAAAGACTATATCTAGAGAGCTAGAGTCTGCATTCTCTGAGAAGATAGAACATTACTTTTTGACTTAAGTGAGAACACAGTCTGGGGTCCTCTTAAGTGTTGTCCCTGTTATATTTGCTATCCATCAAAAAACCCAAACAAAAAAACCACATCATTTGTTCTACACCAAAGAAAAAAATCTATTCAGAATAGAAAACATTTATAATGCAAAAGAGTATGAAGCTGGGACCACTGTGGCATGTCATCTGATTCAGATCTGAGATATTTGTTTCTGAACTGTTCTGTTAATTTAAAAAGTAATTCTCCATTAATCGTGTATTATTCTAATTATTCTAATAAATATTCAACTGTCTTTCAGGGATTACCAGGAAGGGAAGGACCCAGAGGCAAGCATGGTTTGGACGGCTGCAATGGCTCAAGGGGAGATCCAGGATTTCCAGGCGAAAACGGTTATATAGGACCAAGAGGTCCTTATGTATGTGAAAGGCATTCCCACTGTCCATGAACACTGTATATGTGCATTTCCCCTCAAGCTGACAGCTCTTAAAATGAGTCAGACTAAGGCATCAGCTTTATGCTGCACAGTGAATTCCCAAGCATTCTTACTCAGGTTAATGGGAGTGAAAGAAACTGCCGTAACAGATTGAGCCTGAATGTGAAATAAGTTCCTGTATCCTTGAAGTACACATGGCTGTCCTGAGAGTTAAATTCTGACTTGTTTCCCCAGCATGTAACCTGCTGAGGAGGAGTGGCTTGAAACCATTGTACCATTCATCAGTACTTGAAATTTCTTAAAAGCCTCAATAGTAGAGACATACATGAGATGAATTAACAATACGTGGGAGGTTCAAGAAGTCTAAATCCTGTTACACTCTAACGTGTTGTACCACTTTTTAACACATATGCGCTCTGTGCACACCTAGTCTTACCTGGGTGTGTATCTGTATATTCAGGGATCATTTCACAGTTAAAATGTTTAAAATTAACATTTTAATATTTGTTAACTTCTGCTATTAAAATGAAGGGCATTTTAAAATTGTTTAGGTAGCTGTGTTAGCACTACTCTACTAATGAAGATAAAAAGATTCACATCAGTAAGGGGTATAAATTGCTGTAGCTCCAAAGAAATTTTGCTGAACAGATCTAGTCACCCGTCTTTGAATTTTGTGGAAACAAGTTTTAGTTCTGAATGAATAATAGGTGCTTAGTTGGTCTAACAGCTTCCCTGAAATTTTCTAAGTAAAACAATAAAAATAATTGCACTTTACATGAAAAATCAAATGTGTTTAGTAAGAGCTAAATAAAATGCTGAATTCAGCCATTAGAAAAATGTGCAAAGGGTGCCAGGGTGCAATAATGTTATCAAAGATAATAGCAATTAGAATAAAATACAGTTTCAGTCTTGGACTTGTAATAAATGCTATGAAATACACAATATGATAAAAAACATACTAATAACCTCATTTGTTATACCTCTGAAAATAACTCATTAGCCCTCCAAAGGATGAAGTTACTTCTGCTGAAACTCTAATTTTACCTGTATTTTCGTACCTATTATGACTTTCAAAATACAGTTTTACGTTTTGTAATTAGCCAAATGACATAAAGGAAAAATGATACATGGGACAAATTACAGCATAAATCCTACCAATCTCAGGAGCATGCTCTTTGGCAGGCCTGGAAAAGTATTTGTAACCTACAAAAACAGGGAGATACAATAGGCATGTAGCCTTGGATATGCATACTGAAATTCCAGTGCAAATTAATTTAGCTACCCAGAAAAACAACACATAGTAACCATATTTCCTTGTGTACAAGAATGCTCTTCCAAACTCTCGATGCAGATTGCCTGTTTTTAAATCAATTTGTTGCACCAAGTACCAACTTGATTATACATTGCAGCCAACATTTTTATGTTACTTTTATTTATGGAATTGTCCTGTATAATTATATTTAACACTGTGTACATATTCATTGGCTTTACTTCATTGTCCGTGTTGGAAAATAAAGTCGTTTCTGTTTGTAAGCCTTTACCTAAGTCATACAGAAGCTAACAAACTGAATCTAACAAAGATGTTTTATTATACGAGAGACCACATGAAAAATAACCAAAGATAAATACAACTTTTGATTTTTTTAATGTCTTGCCTAGCAGCTGTTGTTTACCTGCAATCTGTATCCAATCTACTGTAGCTATATCCAGCTGCAGACTGCTGTAACTCTTCTTTTTATTGTACCTTTCCAGGGATAAGTACCTTCCCTCTTTCATTCTGACTGCAGGATGTGATAGGCCTGTTTATGATATCATGAACGCTGTACCACTAGAGTTTTAAAGTGGTTAACAGAGTTCCATTTTATTGAAATCAATAGTTAAGTGATTAACTTAATTAAATTTTATCCAATGTATGTGGATTTCAAATGAAAAAACTTCAGAAATAATGTCTTTATATATCTGTTCTTCAGATATATATAAATCTGCTCTTAACAGTAAATTGAGCATTACAATTAAATTTTGCAAAAGAAATCATCCATTCCTGCTAAGTCCGATTGAGTTTTTGAGGGTACTACAATAGCAGAGTTTTATAAAGGACCCCACAGCAAGTACCATGGGAACTTAATTTTTAAAATCCAGGGCCCTTAGGTATCAGATTTTTTTTTTATAGACTGAAACAGGTTTGCTAATAGATGGAAATATTGAATATTATGCATGTAATACAGTCCATACTTTTTTTAACTGTGCAGCATCACTCTAAATTCTTCTGAATCACAGCATGAACTTTTGTAAAAGGCAGAGTGCTAGTACTTAAAGGCACTGCCTTACTGAAAGAAAAGGAAGGCATATTGATACTAAAGGTAAGATTTTTGAAGATTGTAGAGTATTGAAGGACCCAAGTGCTAAGGAGCACCTTATCAGGGCAGGAGTCCAGAAGCTGTGGGAAGCTGGTTTACTCAACTGTACAGAAGGGTTTTTTAGAGAAAAGTAGTCCAAAATGATCATTCATGATCCTAGTGGATTAGCTTGTAATGTAGGGACACCAGAAAAATCACAGCCTGAGAACTTACCATTCAGTCTCCATGGAAATGTAGGATATCAGTAAGTGGATCATGTTTTAAAAGACTCTTTTTCTTTAAAGGGAAATCCAGGGCAAAAAGGAGAAAAAGGAAATTCAGTGTATATTTCACATTTTGGAAGAGGACCTCCAGTAAGTATCTGATGTGAAAAAAATCATATATTGTAGAAAAACATGTATGGTAAATGTAATGGTTCCATTACTTCTCACTAGTTAATAAAACTTGGTGAAAAAGAGAAAGAAAAACACATATACAACTGTAACAGATAGTTTGTGATCTTAATTTCTATAAAGTTAGAAAATACAACAAAGCTTGAACTGGCTCATTTGCTAAATGATTGTCATTACAGGGAGAGAGAGGTGATCCTGGACCCCCTGGCATGCCCGTAAGTACAGTCAGTGGGTTCTGTACCTGCTTTTTGTCTTGAAGATCTTTCAAATTTTCCTCCTTAGTACTGGTAAGAAATATTGGGGTTTCTCCCTTCTTGCTTTAAATAGCAAAATTCCAGAATAACGTAGGAAAATTCCAGATTAAAGTCTGAGAAACATCAAGTCCCTATAGTCTGTTCCCATGGCCAGTTCATGCTAGCTGAAAAGGAGCAGAAACAGACCGTACCCACCTGCATTACCTGTGTGTGGAGACGCTGATGCCCTGGTACTCACAGAATATTTTCTCAGTGAAATTCAAGATGTGACACCTTCTTCTGCAGTATCTGATGGATCTCCCAAGAACATGTAGCTCTCTGCTATATTCCAGCCATAAGAACATGCAGCAAGAAGAGAGTGTTTAATCTTGTTGCTGAATAACACACTTAATGGCTTTGGGTTCTTTTTGTTACGCCCTTCAAAAAAGTATTCACTGATAACTGTATCAAGTCCCTACACTGTAGCACAATTGCTGACAAAGTATACTTTCAATACATTAATAACATATAACTGTGGTTATTATATATACTGGTCCAGTATTCTCCAGAAACTGGTGCTGAGCTGCTCTAGTCACAGTGAGGTTTCAGGCATGGTATGAGCTTCTGGCTGTGGGTGGAATCCAGCACCCAGTAGGCTGAGTCCAAGTGATGCCGGTGTTTTGGAGGGGCTCTTTTTGTGTAGTTCTTGCTATTTTCACAGCTAGACTTTTTTCTATCTTTTTCAGGGACCTAGAGGATCAAGAGGTACAATGGGCCCATCTGGATACCCAGGCCATCCAGGCTTGCCTGTAAGATCATCACAGTTATACAGCCTTACCTTTAGGATATGCATTCATTCTTGTCTGCCCATTTTAGGACCTGCCTTAATGTGAATCAAAGCCTAAAACTAATTTTCGATAAGTGATAAAATAGATTTTTGCTTTACCTTATGAATCTGGAAGTTGAGGAATTGGAGCATATGTTGTTGCCTCCCACGTCTGTGTGAACATGTTTCATCCTGGCAGTCTGTGGCCATGGAGGAATGCTGCTAGTGCTCTCTCCTTATTCCATTTCCCCGAGACCACCTGGGGGAGACAGGAAAGGGGGTAACCAGTATTCAGCCCTCCTGAAAGCAGTGACCAAGTGAAGTAAATTGTACTTTGGGATAGATACACCGCAAGAGAAAATTCTGCCTCTAGGTCCTACTGGCAAGAGGAGGTAAATCAGACATACTAACTTGTCTTCATTCTCTTTTAAAGGGTATTCCAGGTTACCCTGGTTTGCCAGGTGAACAGGTACGTAATGACTTCTGAAGTTATTAGTGAAATAATAATTGATACAACTATTTGAAATGTTCTTTATATATGTTATCAAGTTTTTCAAAGGAGGTACTTGGTTAAATTCTAATGTTTGTATTTTCTGATCATGTTGAAACTGTGTACATTTTTTATCAATTAGGGAAATCCAGGTATTGGAGTGGATGGACAAAAAGGGGAGCCGGTAAGAAAACAATAATATTAAATATTATTGCTGTAGAATTAGAAGTGTAATAGAGTCGTGGGGTTCCCTGGAACCTGTTCATTTGTGGCTTTGTCTCCTACTAATCATGCTAGATTGGAAGAAGAAGTAATACAAGTTATTGAATCAATTAATTCTGCGCAGAAATTATTCCTTCAGTGAGCTGCATACACAAATCAAGCATATTCTGGAGATTTTGAAAAGCACCAATCAATACGTTAGTTAGTGTTTATACAGCAGTTGCCTTCCGAACAAACACCACCTATGTAGTCACAACCACCCTCCAGTGACAGTACCAGATCCGTCACCGCATCTCATCTCTTGCTATGTCCAGAACAGATGTCCAGGAATGTGTAAGAAAAGGACAAGCACAGCCTGAGAACTATAGTTCTCCTCTATTATGAGGAATAATAGTTCCTCTGCCAGTCTCCACCTATATTAGCATTCTCAGGATTTATAGAACTAATGTGCAATACTTGATTTTTCTTCTATTAATTTGTCCAATCAGTTAGAATTTGTGCAAGGGTCTAACCTACACAACTTTGTATAGCAAATCAATAATTTCATTTTGTATTCACAAAGCCTTGTGCTCAAAGGCTTTGGTCTAGAGACTGTATGTACACATAAGAGATTTGACAGTCCTCTAACTGCTATCTCCACAGCAGATTTGGAGCAGGAGCCAGGAGTTCTCATTTATTTCCTTACCGATAACATTATTTTTAATAACTCAGGAGAACAGGAGATTTAGACTGTCAACTTTACTCATCTGGGTAGATGGTAAGTGGTTTACAGATCTCAGTGCAAACCTTTATCTGCCCATAATTAGTACAAGTGCATTTTCAATGAGTACAGGAATATGTAATGCTGTAGTACAACAGGAAAACAGGCTGAGTCTCACGGAAACACTGCATGGATAGAATGTCTCTGCTGTTCCTTTGGCTTTCACAGGGTGACATCGGACTTCCTGGGCCACCTGGGTCACCACTGTTAGTCGGACCTCCTGGAGCTCAGCTGTTCAAAGGACAAAAGGTGTTAATTTGTCACCGTATTTAACAGTGCTCAACTTGGCAAGTACAATCCTGTGATGTAATTTTGGCAAGGATGGCATAAGACAAATCTATCTTTCTGTAAGAAACCATCAGCTTCAGCAGAAATTGTGTGTTCAGCGCCCTTCCAACAAGCTTTCAAGAGAGGAAACCCCACATGTACTTTAGCTCATGTCCTGGAGGGAGGACTATCTTGATGCAGAAAGGAGATACTTCCCTTACTTTGGTTTTTTCACTTTTTGTCATTAGCAAACATATTTCAGGCATCTTGGTAAACTTGATTGCTGTGCTATTGACTCTCTTTTGTGGTTTTTCACTAATACTTTAATTTTTCTTGAAATCATTGGCAACTATATTCCAATGTACAGTTTTGAATATCAGCCCTAACCCTTCTAGGGTGCTCTTTTTAATATAAAAAATAAGTGTGATTTTGTCGTCAATTTTTCTTGCAGGGTTTATTGCAGAATGGTTTGGATTGGATGTGACTTTAAAGATCATCTAGTCCCAACCACTCTGCCATGAGCAGGGACATCTT
Organism: Atrichornis clamosus; assembly: GCA_013400975.1. NCBI lineage: Eukaryota > Metazoa > Chordata > Aves > Passeriformes > Menuridae > Atrichornis > Atrichornis clamosus. Next base: position 9,813 of record WBMZ01014580.1, read on the forward strand.
CCAGTACACCAGGGTACTCAAAGCCTCATCCAGCTTCCAAGAATGGGGTATCCACAGTTCTCCTGGTCAACCTGTACTTCTTCAACATCACACCTACTACAGCCACAGTTGAGTGGCTTAGAACATTAGAATGTTTGTAACCCTTGTTATTTTAAAAAAAATCTGCATGACAGAGCCCTATATTGGAGCCTCTATGTCCTCTAGTCTGATTTCCTCAAATGCACAAATGAAAAGGTGAAGTTGGCATTGCCAGCCCCTGCAGCCTCAGCTCAGGGAACCAGTAGATGTCACATATTGGATCTTCGGCTTTGATAATGTAAGTGGTTTCTATAGAGGTGCACAAGGAAGAGGGAAAGGACCAAAAGAACCTACATAAATGCCCCACATTCCTGGGAAGTGTGATTTTTGGTGCTGTGCAACACATGGCATAATCATGGCCATGTAAGCAGCCATGCATCCCACTCAGACTGGGGCTGTGCACAAAAGTGTAGATTTACACTGGTGAATACTTGCATCAAACCAAGAAGAGCAGCAAATTAAAAATTAAATAACTACTGTCATGCATGTTTGTAGGGACAAAGCCCTGACTAGCAGGTCCTTGCAAGTGCAAAGATACTTCTATCCCACTCTACAGTCACTGTGCTCATTTGACAGTGTCAGCAGAAATAAAGATAAGTATTTGAGTGTTTTTCTCATTTTTCTTGTGTCTAGGACACCTAGAGAAACATGCCCAGTGCTTAACAAAATACTGTTTAACAGTTCTAATTCAGACCAGGACTTAAAAAAAGTTAACCAGCACATAGGCATATCCTGCATATTAATATACACAGAAACTTTCCTTTTACACATAGGGCCAAAAAGGATTACCTGGGGTGACAGGATACAGAGGGCCACGTGGACCCAAAGTAAGTAATGGGACTTTTTGTTTTCATGGTGCTGGCAAAGTACTTCTGTGGTTATTACATTAAACCTTTAAAGTACAGCATTTTTGCTGTGAAATTTAATCACCACCTAAATCAGTGTGAAAGCAAAAATATTTCAAAACCCTTTGGAAAATCTTGGAGTCTGTTTTATACATACCTATTGAATGTTGCCTGGTAGCTAAAGGTCAGTGTTTCCAGTTAGGCTGTTGACCAGTAATGGATTGGAACTGTGAAGAAAAGCACAGATTATCTTTCCTCAAGAAGAGAAACAGAGGTGATCTGAATGTGTTCTTACTAGGGCATGATGTGTGTTTACCACAGTGGGTTAGGGAAAGGCTTGAACTTCACATTGTGGATATCCTCAAGGGTAGAGAAGGCACAGCCACCTGTTTGGAGAAAGAGTTGCTGTTTACTGTCTGTTCGACATTTGCTTTTCTGTCAACATGATCAGCTTAAACATTGATGTGCCAGAGGAAAAATCCACAGGCAGGACACTACTAGATCTCAGACAAACAGAGGATAATTGGAGACAAAAGAATGACTCTAGTTTATCTTAGAAACTTATTTAGCTTTGTAGCAGAAGAGATGAGAAGCTTGAATATCACGTTTCTGAGCTATACATCTAGCACTTTTTCAGAAGTTCATTTTCCGTCATAAAAAGATCACTGTTACTTGGCACTGGAAAAGAGAACAGAGCTAATCTTTTTCTAGCAGATTTACATTGAAAAAGATGGGCTTCATATGCATGCTCCCATACTAGTTGTCTATGTATATGATAATACATACACTTTTTAGTCATAAGCAGGAACTGAGAAATCAACTGAAGCAAATCAAAAGATGCCTAGAACTTAAAAAAAAACCCAAACAAACCTGCTGAAAGTATATGAAGCTTGGAGAAGAGACCAGAGCAGGTTCCTCCAATAACTGGAGCTACTTGGGCACTGCTTATGATGCTGTGTGAAGTAAGCCCCAGTGATTGAGCCTTGCAAGTGAAACAAGATCCATCAACCTAATATATACATAATTTATTAAACAGGCACAAGAATTAGAATTTATGGCACACTTCACTGAGCATATTGTTTAAACAAACTGTTCTGAATGCTCTAGGGAACACTTGGGAGAGGAGAAAAGGGTGAAAAAGGCCTTCCTGGATTCCCTGGATTGCGGGTAAGAAAGTTGCACAACAAATTATATCATAAATTCACTATAATTAGGCAGTTTAAGTTTGCATCTTCAAGAAAGACTTTAAGGGTTTTTTTTAAACTAATCTGTCATGCTTCCTGCACAGAATATTTAGGAGACTTGCCCTGGGACTTACCCTGTCTCAGACTTGAACATAAGCTCATACAGACTTTCTCACCTTGGGAAAGAAAGTAAATCTGTAGGGTTATCCTCCAAATATTTAGAGCTGCACAAAGCTGCTCTGGAATAGCAGTGTATTAACACAGTAATTTTAATGTTCTCCATACGTGTTGATGGCAATTTTTTACAGCAGCTTGTGCCTGATTTGCCCAACAGTGCTCCTGTGGAGCAACATTCCACTACTGTGCTTGATGCAATATGGTAAAAAAATTAAGTGAAAGCCTGACTGGTTTGCTTTGGTCTATAGTTCCAATTAATGTCCATTTCTCACATAAACTATTTGCAAAAACTTTGCAAAGTTTTTGGAAGAGATCCCAATAATATTTATGTAAGTAACATTACCAGCTCAACAATTCTGAATAGGTTTAATTCTGAATAAGTTTTTACTGTTTTAGCTCACAGTGTACTTGCTTTTATTAGGGTCACCCTGGTTCTTATGGACCTGCAGGTTTTCCTGGAATGAAGGTATGAAGACAAAGTATAAGCAGCTCCCTGAACAGTGGGATCAGTGAGATTTTATTTTCTGTGGATTTGTGCAGATTTGGAATTTCCACATGCTTCACAACTCACATTGCATTCCTTCCTTTCTCTTCTGCTACCTGTTGCCACAAAAGTTGTATAAACTGTGTCTCTGAATTTCTGCCACTCTCTGAAATTTGGCTGAAATTTGTTAATGGAATCTGAGGTTGACAAGGAGGAGGAAAAGTCAGTAGGACACACAAACAGCGTAATAGAAAAGTTACAGAGCATATTAACTTTGTTTTTCATGGAGATGTTGTTTGTGTAATTTTGTTTTACATGCATGTTTTGTTCATCTTCCTGGCTGGTGAAATTCCAGTGATGCTAAGTCTTAATTTTGCTTATGAACTTACAACATCTTACTGGAATAAAGAACAATAGATGTATGTATGTAGATCTATATCTTGCCCAAATCTAGTTAAGGTAATGATCATGCTATTCTTAAATCACAGTAATGTACGAATACGTGCCTCTAGAGTTATGTCCCAGGTGACTGTTTTATCTACAAAAATACTTTTTACTTTGTTTTTTACTCCCACCTACCAAAGAGTTTGAATACTGGATGGATGACTATATTAGTAAATCATAAAAAGAAAAGCTGATATGCAGCTGCTTTCCATGCAGTAATAGTTTAAGAAGGTCATTCAGCAGGCAGCAAACCAATTTCAGCTGTATTTAGCAGACAGTCTGTTAGAGTCTGCTGGAATGTATTCCAGTTCTGTGCCCCAGCTACACTGAATCTGCTGACCACTGTCTAAATAACCTGGCAATACATGTTGTGGATTTTTTAACACAGGAGACTCTATGAAAAACCATCTCTTGTACAAACCCAGTGAATTTTCTGAAACAAACTGCAGATGGAATCATAACATGATCGTACTTTATGACTGCCTTACTGGGTTTGGCTCAATTACATATGTCTTAATAATTTAATCAAATTATATTTATGTGATCCTTTCCAGGGGGAAGCAGGATTTGCTGGTTTTCCTGGACAACCTGGCTATCCAGGCATCCAGGTAAGAAAATAAGCACACATGCACACACCACTCCCATCTGTGCCAATGGCTCCTCCCACATGTACCTGCTTATCAGCCCATTTCCTTTTAAACAGTCATCATTTCTTTAAAGATTTACTGTTTTCATTACAGTCATAGCTACTCATCACTGTGGTAGTAAGAGGCTTGCACAAGAATCACCTCTGTTATAAACTAAAGGTTAAGACTGGAACACACTCTACATAATCTGTGATGACACAAGGTAAACTGTGGCTGGTCCAGACTTGTCAGAAGGAGTATACTGCTAAAGACACAGTTGAAAGCACACAAATAAAAAGCAACAAATAGGTTTACAAGAGCAGGTTTACAAATGAGAAATGACAAACACGTCAAGTAAATAAGTACAAGTAAAAGTTTAAAAGTACAATAAAAATATCTGGTTTAGTCACAGACTTACTTGTTTCAAAGTTAGGACTGCCAGGAGAATGCTAGACCAGCTTCTTCAGCCAAGATTTCAGTTATGGGGTCATACATGGGGGGAAAAAATTGCCCACAGATGTTACTTTTTCTCTCATTTGCCTGTTATCAGGTTCACAGCACTGTGATATCATTTAGATACTAATTGAACAGAAACCTTGCACATCATATTTAAACAGAAAATTTATTGCAGTCCAGTATTCCCAAAACCTAGAATCAAATCTTAAGTGCTTTGTTGTTAAAAAGTTCCTCACCCTGATGTACATATTGTTTTAGTTTGAGGCATTATTAACAAATAGACAAGTCATTTTAGAGACAGAACAGTGCAATCTTCAGACTCCATTGATAAGCCCACAGCCTGAGTAGCCATCAGTTAACACTACAAACAGTAAACAAAAAAAGAATTGTTGCAAAGGTTATGGCAGGGAAAAGTTTGAAGTCCTGCAGTAATGAATCAGAAAGATGAAATTACAATTGCTAATGCACAAAGCAAAAGAAATCAAATCAAGTATAGACACAATTAAAAAAGGTTAACTCATCAGATATGCAAAATCCTGAGTGATTGCATAGATGCTGGAGTTTTGCTTGGGAAACAACTGGAGAAATGTGATTATTCCTCAAAGGTGCACATCTATCTACACTGCATTAACTGCTCATCTGGCCTCCAGCTGTTGCTTATGATCCACTCAAAATCACATACACTGAAGGAACAAAAATATCATTAAAACTTCTCCTGGGAATAGCCTGTCCTTGCATAGACTTTTCTGAAACAAACATGTTCAAAGGAAATCTAAGATGCATTCAGATTTCAGGTATAGAGACTTAGAAAAAAACCTGGTTGCATTTAAAGATTTCATCTTTTAAAAATGTTAATCATTGCTAAAAACAAAGAATGGGCTTCAAAGAATTGTTGGCATACCTTTTGATCCCGAAGCCTGGATACTGGCAACACTATTTTTTTTTCTAATTAACTGTTGGCAAGTTGAATCTCTTGAAATTTTTATGGGAAGAGAAAACACTATCAGTCAACAAAATAATCCAAACAGATACATGTCATTGTGTAGGAGGGTACCAACAGTGTAAACACAGCAAATATGAAGCTGCCATCTAGAGAGGGTCTAACAGCCTAAAAACAGATTTTCAGAGATCACAACCAGAATTTGTCACTTGAGGTACCAAGAAAGGAAATGTTTGACCTTGGCTCATTGACTCTTCAGTTCTTTCTTGTGTTCTGGTTGTGTCATTTTAAAATCAGCATCAAAATCATATAAGACTTGGGCCAAATACACCTATTATACAAATCTTTGATACTTTTATCATTATTAAATTAATTTTAAATCTCAAAATCCTTTGTAAATTTATGAGAGGAGGAAAAATGCTTGGTTTACTTTTTCTTTCCTGCTACACAGAAGGCTCTTCTATATCATTAGGGAAGACAAATTTACTGTTTAAAAGAATCAAAGATGACACGAGGATATTTTTTCATTCTGCAAGATACAGCCAAAGGAAAAAGGCCAAAGGTCAAGAGGACAGCAGTTAGTGACAACTCCAAAAAAAAGAAAAGTCAAGAAAGAGGCGTGGAGGCCTTGTTTTAACTTGTGTAAGAATGGGTATCCACTTTTGTAGTCCCTGCTCTCCTCGTCTGTGTCCTAAAAGGCCCTGAACTGCAGTCTCAAGAATGCAGCCTCACTACGCAGTTCCCACATTGACATTCTTGTTTTCTCAGTTCCCCTTTACTGAAAAAGGAGGGTTGATTCCTAATCTACAAAGCAAAAAGTCTAATACAATTTGCCACATAAAAGACTTCCCTAAAGTCCACTTCACTTGCAATTCTGTGTATCAAAATCCAAGCTAATTTAGAAATCCTCCAAGCAGAAGTGATTTTCCTCACCATTAGTAAGCACTTTTATGTTTCCCTAATGCAGATGTTTTAAATTTCTTATAAGAGCTTTGAGTATCTCTTACCACTGATAATAGCTGTTAGACTGTGAAACTGTTTTTCTTAATGCTTCTCTGTCATAGAAGTAATTTCCTAATTCTGGTATAGAATTTTAAGGCAAATAATTACAGATTGGTTGTTAAATCAAAATATCTCAATTAAATGGGCACTGATTTACTGTAATTGAGTCATCTTTATAATAAATGAATGAAATCAAATACAGCAGTCACATGTTCTGAAGAATCAAATGGATATGTGTGATAGCTATATTACTGTTTAGTCGCTGATATCCTGAAAAATAATGATTCTTTTAAGTTTTTTTGCTTGGTTTTAAATGCTGCAAAGTCAGAATCAGGTTTCTCAGGTGGTGTGTGTCACATCCTTATATACTTCACCATTTTTGAAATTTTCAGTTACATTCCAGTACCCTATATATTTGTATATAAAAAAAATTATTGTTGGACTCTTACAGGGGGATCCAGGAGAAAAAGGCCTCCCAGGTCCTCCTGGAGCTGTTGGAACTCCACTGCTTCCTATAAAAGGTTATTATATCTATTTTTGACTAGTCTTTCTGCTGCATAATGTAGTGACATCTGAAGGCTTATCTCTAGTTACTGAACCTAAGTGTATTTACAGAAAAGCTGTCAAAAATATGCCCATGCCGGATAATGGACAGCAAATAAGAAAACCTGCCTTCTCACTGTAATTTAGAATTCCTATTTTCAGTATTGCCACAACACACAGATTTTAGACTACAATCAGTCTTCCCATTGCATAGCAGGGGCAAAATCCTGGAACTAGTACCCCCAAGAGAATACATATCAATATTGCTACTTTCCTACCTAAACCTCAGACTGGGTTTTTATGTCCAAACTCCCTTTATCCCCATCTTTATCATCTAATCAGTGAAACGGTGTGTGGAAATTCTTGTTTCGTAGCAGGAAGCAGTGGGGAACAGTCAAGTCTGTTGGAAGGTTTTGCTTTTGCATCTAATACTTGGGGAGTCTGTATTGTGAGAGTGTTTCAGAGAACTCATCATTAATTGTATTTCTAGTGCAGCAAATGCTGATTGTGAACACAGAAGTTCAGCAGAACCTCCCCATTAGATAGGGGTCTCATCCGAAAATAAATTAAATTTTTTCCACAGACTTCTGTGGTTTCCAGCCCATGCAACAAAAGACTTAGCCCCATGCTTAATATCTCAAGTAGCATTCAATGATGCATGGTGTATGAGTGGATACAGGCCTCGGAGAAAGAGGCATTTAGCAGAATAGAGAACAGAACTACTACCAATATTTTCTTTCTCCAGTTTAATGAAGCTGTTTATATCTGATTCAGACTTTTTTTATCAGTATGTAATTGCAATTTTAAATTTTATTAACTGTAACAATTTTGAAAATATACTTTAAAAAAATTGGACCATTTCAACTAAGGTGATCCTGAAATGACCTCCTGGGTGTCCTGCCAAAGCACATAACATGAAATCCATATTTATTTTAAATGCTGCTTGTATGTATTTGGACAAATTCTCAGCGTTTTGAAATATGCAGCACAAAAATAATATTACGAAGTGATTAAGAGTTAAAAATGTCCCACAAAATGGGCTGGAATCCATAGAAAAGTAACCAAATCCTCCCACCTTAAAATTAAATTGTTACACATTTTCAAATGTTTCATAAATTATTTTACCCTTGTGTAGTTTCCAGATTATAATTTTGCTTGCAGTTTAATTTAGATTTAAGATGTCAATTCCATAAGGTGTTCAACTCACGCTTTTGTAATTCTCTGTAGGTCCACGAGGAGATCCCGGAATTCCGGGTCCTGTTGGTGATATGGGGTCAGTTGGGCCAATGGGTCCTTCCGGCCTTCTAGGAAGACCAGGACACGATGGAACAAGTGAGAGAAGTAGAGGATAAATGTGAACTATACACTAGTGGGAAAGAGAACAGCTAAAAGAAAACTGTTCTTTGTTCTTGCTTGATACAAGTCACCAACAAAAAGGATTTGAGCTCTACAGATTGTTCAGTAAAAACATTAACTCAGCACTTAGTAGCCAAAAACAGAAACGAAACGATCCAAGCAGAACTTTAAGAATGAACAGAAAAGGAACAGAAGACAAAGGAGAATGCTACCATGCACTCTAAGCCCATGGTGTGCCTGTATTTGGAGTGCTTAAAATTTCTGGTTTCCAACTCAAAAGTGTATAAACAAAGGTGATGAGGATGACTTTGCTCTGTATGAGGAACTAGAGTAACTGGGATGTCTGGAAAAGAGATAATCGAGGGGAGGAGGAAAAGAAGCTTTAAAGCAAGAGCCTCTTTTCCTGAGGGTCCTGGAAAACCTAAAGATTTAGATGTAAGTCTTTATTATATAGAAGCTGTTTTCCAGACCATTCAGCTGAATGGTCTGGAGTTTCCTCCTTGATATCTCACGTTACTATGAAGCTATGTGGGCTGTTTACCGTTCTTTTTTTACAGGTCTGCCTGGCCTGCCAGGAGTAGGTGGGGCACCAGGGCCTCAAGGGTTTCAAGGGGACCCTGGTTTGCCTGGAACAGGTGAATTAATTCCAGGAAGACCTGGATTTCCTGGACCACCAGGCCTACCAGGACAACCAGGACGACAAGGCTTACCTGGACTACCAGGTAGGTTCAACAGCAATTTATATAGCAAGAAAAAAATTCTGCAGATTAATTGATCCATTGCTTCTGTTGGACCTACAAAAAAGCATAGAGGTGAAAAGAGCATTTTGAGAGATACATCAAACTTTACGTGGGATGTTGAAAACATATTTTTCCTCTTAGCTGTTGACCAGTGATATTTTAAGATTTTCATAATTTTCTGGGTGATTTAAACCCACCAAAGTAACACACATGAAAAATTCTCTAAAAATGTATCACCTGAAGTTAAAAATACAGCAGACTGAGGAGGAAATCCAAATCAGCATCCTGTAGAAAAGAAACAAATAAAGTTTTAAGCAGAAAAAAGTAGTAGTGGCAATGAAAAGCAAGGTATCAACACCAACTCTAGCCATACTGACTCTTGTAGTATAATCTATAAGCAATGACTTGTAAAAACATTTAATAAGACCTCTAACTTTTCATGTGAGAATACCAAGATAAGGGAGAGAACACATGACCTAAACTGTGGAAACAGTCAACCTGGTTTATACTGGCTGTACAATTTGTTTTTTTCAAAGGTGTAATCTGTACTGACAGAGGGATCCCTGGAGAACCTGGAGCAAAAGGTCAGATAGGCCTTCCAGGAAGAAAAGGTGCAAAAGGACAGAAGGGTAAGGTTGCCTGGATAGCAACAATTTGAATATGAAACCTTTGCCAGGTATGTCAGAGCTATACCTAAATGTGCAATATTATGGTAACTTGAAGGATGAAGCACATCAAAGTGCAGAGTTAAATGGCCTGTTGGCATTGGGGCTTCTAAGTCAGTAGAGTCATCTTAGTGCAGCACTTACTCAGCACTGTAAAGAGACGCTGATAATCCTTTTAGGATTGATAAGTGAGATAAAGTGGTCTGTGCACTACTCACACAGAAAAGGAAGAGGGCAGCATTATTATCTGTGTATTAATTTTGCAACTGTTTCAGTGTAATTTTGACATGTTCATGTAGGAAATCAAGGCCTCTGCTCATGTCTTGCTGGTCCTCCTGGTCCCCGTGGTGTGCAAGGACTTCCAGGTGCTCAAGGAAAGAAAGGACAAATGGGATACCCTGGAAGACATGGAGAAAAGGGCGACCCAGGCTTATCTGGTGCAATGGGATCACCAGGGCTCCCTGTGAGTAGTTTTCATGAGCTTCAGTAAATAACATCAAGTTCCCTCTCTACTCAGGAGGCATTTAAACAGAGTGGTGGAGAAAGTACCTTGGAAAACTTATCTGAAACTTTTATCTGCTTTTGCTTATTCCAGTCTAGTGAAAGAGGCTATTACTTTTGGAAACAAATTTATTGTCTTTAATGTGCTTCATATAGTTGATCTTATTCCCCACAGTGAGCAATTATTCAAAACACCACTTAATCTAACTGCTATAGGAATACATTATAAGATAATTTATTGGTCTTGCTGTGATTTTGATCTATTTGTCCTGGTCTGACATGTGGAATGTACATCCAGGATGCTGTGTACCAAAATGATGCCAAATAGAGGAGTTTTTTACTATACTTTCTTGTGTGTGAGAGGATTTTCTTTGAAAATATAGGCAGATATGCCTTGCTTTATGACTGTTGCATTATGGTTGGAGGGTTGTTTTTTTTTTGTGGGGGGTATTTTGAGGTTTCTTTTGCTTTTTTTGGTTGTTGTTTTTTGTTCGGTTTTGGTTGTTGGAGTTTGTTTGAGGTTTTGTTTTGTTTTAATAGCAGGACTCTTTTTTTTCACATGAGGAATTGCTTAAAAGTTTCCAGAACATTTCCTTTCAAAAGCAAAAAAAGCAAACAAATCCATTGTGAGTCTGAAAGCAGGAGGTGGCAGGGCTCTCATTCTAGTTCCAATGGTTTCATTACAAGGTTTACATTTGCTCTCTTTTTTTTTCTTAAAATCCTCTTACCCAAGTGGGATATGTGAGATTTTGATCTTTTTGTTACTTTTGAGAGTATGCTTTAGCCCGTGTGGTTCTGAAGGAAGGCTTGAAGCCTTGTCCTGAACTTTGCTGTTCTTAGGTTACTTAACTGAGAAACAAGGACAAAGAAATCACTTTGGAGGAAAATAATTCACTTCAATACAGAAGTGCTTTGGTCAAACTGATCATTTTTCTCCATCTTTCTGCTCTCTTTTCTTCCCAATTATCTCATTTTGTTTTCAAACACTAATAACTCATCACTGCCTACTTGAAGATCTAGACATTGTAACAAATAGTCACTTCTAGTTTCAGATACACTACATTTTTCAGAAGTCTCCGGCCTGATTTAAAATTGTCAATCACATTATGAATTGTATTTTCTCCACCTATTTTTAAGTGAAAGGTTTTGAATAACAGAGGAAGCTGGCTAAATAATACCCTAGTTTTTGTACCTTAGTGGCCTTTTACTTCTGTGTAAATTGCACATGGTAAAATAGATTTACCCACATGAACTGTTGCAAGATCAGACCCTGACCAATGTTGATAGGAAAACTGCACTCTGCCTGGAGAGCTGAGAGCAAAAACCAGAATAAAAATATAGAAAAGTATTTCTTTTCCCCCCTAAACCTGTCAAGCCACAGATTCTTCTGAGAACACCACGTACCTAACTAGATGTAGATGAAATTTCTTATTGGTGGGTTTTCACTCAGGAAAAAAAGACACCACTTACCTCCTGCTGTGTTCGCTTCTGGGAGGACAGCCTCATCTAGCAGTTACCACCCTCCAGAAATTCCCTTGCTCAGTGGATTTTGGGTTGGAGTCTGCAGTGGGAAGAGCTAGTGAATCATTTGCCTCTTGATATTCTTGCATTTACAGTCACACATATGTACAGCCATGGGCCCAGCTCTCCTGGCATTACAATTTCTTTTCGTTGTGTATCTGTGCATTTGGCAGAGTCAGGCTGAAAAGGCCACGTGCCATTCACACTCCTCTTTTTAATCATCAAAAGAGATAAGTATGTCTTTTTGGTTACTTTAACTGGTCTTTTTTGGGGAAACCGTGCAAGAGATAGATATCCAATGTTCCCCGCAATTCCCACTTTGATTCCTTGCTGGAGATAACTGACAACTTTTTTTCTTTGTCTATGATAAGGGGACTCCTGGTTTTGCTGGACAGCATGGAGAAAAAGGAGAAAAGGGTGATCCAGGAAGAGTTAGAATAAAAGGTACACACACATTTTATCCTTAGCCTTTTTGTTTCCTATACAATGTCCAGGCAATAGTGTGAGAAAAACATATTAATTTGCTCTTTAATAAATTTATTAGTTCAGTGAGATACTGAGACCTAGGGGGCATAGATATCCAAACTGCTCTCTTGGTACCATCTCATCTTGCTAAACACAAGATGAACACAGTGTTTTGTGGTTTTCACTCTATAGTTGAGCCATAAAACAGTTCTAACAGCATGATATTAATGCCAACAAATGACTTTTCACATCATGCAAATGATAATTGGGATCTTACAGAGATCTGTACAGAAAAGACTAAGTAGAATACAAATACTGGGAAAGCATGAAGAAATATTTTGTACAGAAGCCACCTCCTGAAGTGTCATATGCCAATATCATAGCTGTTATTTCAAATTAAGCCACCAGCATCCTTCTTGGGAAAACCTCATTCTCAATGACTGTTCAGATTCCTCTCCTATTTCTAAAAATTACTCTTGACTAGGCATTGAAGAGAAACAATAGGCCACCAGTTGCACAACTGGAGTTCCTGCAACTAAATAGATCAAAACCTCTCCACAGTTATGGTTATGATTTGCAAAAGCAAAAGAAACAGAGAACAATAAATTACAGCAATCTGATGGCAAAGCTTAGTTAGAAATGCTAAAATAGTTATTCAAACAAAAGACTGTTCTTATTGTTTATAAGAAGTTAGCTTAGCTTTGGATGCCTGTGGTTTTTTTTACAGATGTTGAAGCACGGGAAAACATTTCCTTTTATTTGCAAAGGATTTCTTGACACAGCAGAATGAATCTTTGTGTTAGAATAGTTTTACTGTCCTTTACAAAAAAGTTGCTTTTTCATGAATACTGGTGCAAGAGAAGTGCAAGGGGGGGAAAAAATAAAAGCCTTTGGGGAGTATTGATGCAAATATTCTGCATCATATGGCACTGCTATATCCTGACTTCACTGAAATCAAGAATCAATCTCTGGTTTCAATAGTACGATATTTTAACTCTGTGTATAGCATGGGCAAAAGCCACGTTCCTGTGGGGCCTGTAAACGTTTTTTACAGAGAGACCAAGTAGTTGGTGTCCGACTACAAACGGCCTTCCTAAGTCTAAAATGCCTCATTAAGAGAATGTTAATTCAAGAACTGGAAAATATCATACAGATATGAATAAATTGTTACCCAGCATTTGCCTGAGCAGAAATATCCCCTGCCCCACAAAATTACTGCAAATATTATTCTTTCCCTCCCCCCCCAAATATTTTAAGGATTAAAAGGTGAAAGAGGACCTACTGGGGTTCCAGGATTTCCAGGCCAAAGAGGTCTTGATGGCAGAGACGGGCAACTAGGATTGCCAGGGGAAAAAGGAGCTGAGGTAGGTTTGACTTTTCCAGATTTTTTTCCATTGCAATTAATGTATTATCTTATAAAAAGTTATGAAAGTTTTTATCAATTAAAAATTAGTTTCTTGTATTACTGTTTATTTTGGCATTTCTTATTATAATCTCTGCATATACCATGGGCCAATATTATGGGATCAAGAAACAAAAAATACACAAACCCCTTTGTTCCTATTCCCCTTTGAATATTTAAAAACCCCAGTGTCATCCATGTAGTCTCTTAATTGTTCAAGAGTGTTTCTCCAGATAATTCTCTAACAAGCTTTTTCATAATCAAAGAGAGGAGACAAATTAGCTCTTGTTACTTCTTACCAACAATTTCTATTTCAGGGTGATTCTGGAGTACCAATTCCAGGTGATAAAGGATGCTCTGGGCTCCCAGGACCTCCTGGGGTAAAAGGACAGATGGGATTGCCTGGTTTAGGGCTTCCTGGGCCTCCAGGAGTCAGAGGTAGCCCTGGAGACCTTGGTGATACTGGTAATGTTGGGCCACCTGGTCCAAAAGGCCAGAAAGGTAATTTTGAATGTTTGCATTAAGAATGAAATAACTAAATACATGTTTGGATGCTTGGTGGCATCCATTACAGTTTAATGTATATTATATATAGTGTTATTCATTTATAGTTAATATATATTTATAGGAAGATACAACTTATACTTAAAGCTTGGCTTGTTTCTTGGTTATAAAAACTGCTTAGTAAAAAAAAAAATCTACACTGATAGTAGTATGTATGAACCAGAACTGCACGTAGAATTGAAACAAAAATATTATTTCTTTCTTGCAATAGAGATTATTGTAAAACAAATTGCTATGACAAGTAAAAAAAAAATCATTGTCTATAAAAAATACAGCTGTATTACAACATTTTGAAATATTACCAATATTCTATAGAAAGTATCAAGAATATATTTTAAGATTCTCAATCAAAACTTAAGTAATATGGAAATTACAAGTGCATAAGCAGATACTTCATGTTTGCACATCTGGTTGGTTAGTTCCACAGAAATATTACAGTAAGTGTTCACACTCCATTTATTCTAAAATCAAATGGGCCAGTTTCTTCTCCCTCTTGCTTCAGGTGAAACTGTCTGCATTACGTCACCATATCCTGGAAATCCAGGTCCCCCAGGTTTTAAAGGTGTTCAAGGTATGTTTATACATAGGCGAATTTTTGATTTTAATAGAGATGGAGCTTTAAGTTGCTAATTAAAAAAAAGAAGCTATCCTAAAAAGCTACACTGTTCTAGTTTTTCAACAAAATAGGTGTCTCAAAATGTAAAACTGCAAATACACAGAAATACACTCATCTAATAGAATCCAAGGGCCAGACAGCTGCAGTTGGCAGCGTCAGAAGGTGTGCAGGCTGCCTCCATGGAAATAGTTAAATGAAGGTAGCTTCAAACTCATTCCTGCCTCAATTTAAATGCGTAAGAGTCTAAAATATGCAGATGGCTGGAGTTGGATAAGACCTAGAGTATGTACATCTGGATACTGGGAAAAGAACAATTTGCAAGGTAAAGATATGCGGCAAGTCTGTAATTTCTAAAACTATATTGCTCATGGCAACTTGCAATTGAGCCCTAAAATCTTAATTCTTAATGCCATTACATCAATTTTTTCATCTTAAATTCAAAGAACTCACCCAGGAACTGGCAAAATGTTGCTTGTTACTTCCAAGTCATGGAAATATGCCAGAAAATTCTGATCAGAAGAAATGGAGATAGTAGATTTTCAAGCTGCTTAATATGGTATTACACAGCTCCTTGACATCAGTACTGTGGGTAGGAGCAAAAATTTATACAGACATGTAAGAACAGGGATGAGTGTATTGACTCATCTGCACCATTCCAGAAGCAGGACATAGCACAGGAGAGTATAAGAACTTGAGGGGAACCTGTTATTCACTAGGTTAATACTCCTGATGGCCTGTTACACTAAAATGTTGTAGGAAATATTTATTTCTAATTGACTCTGGTGATTTGCAGTCTGCTGTTTATGGAATAAAGAACAAGTTCGTTTAGAAAAACAGCAACCATACATTTGTTTGTGACTTGGGTGGTGGCTCTTGCCCAAAGAGTTAGGAGCAGATTACATCAACTTGTTTTCAAAGTATATGAATTTGCATGGGATAAAGATACAATCCTTACATCACACATTTTAGCACTTTGTCAGGTTTTTTTATATATTTCCTTCTTATTTCCAGGACAAAAAGGTTTAAAAGGACTCCCTGGGCATCCTGGACCACATGGCTTTGATGGGCAAAAAGGCCATCGAGGAAGGCCAGGAGCAGGAATCCCTGGGCCAGAAGGTGAATTGTGCTTTTCTTAGTTCAGGAAACCTGCTGGTCATGTTGTAATGCATACATGCAGGGAAAGGAAGGGTGGGGCAGGGTAGGGTAGAGCAGAATAGTTCAGTGTCCAGAGAGGAAATATTCTCAGAAAACTGAGAACAATTAATATTTTAGCAAAGGGACTGAACTGGACAAGAGTGACAGTATACAAGACAGATGCTAACCCAAAGAAAACCCCTGTCACTTCCCACAGGAATTACTTCCTTCAGTCCTCATGTATTGTTAGCTATAAATAAGAAACCTAAAATTAATTTATGATGTTATTTTTCTTTGCAAGGTGACAGTTTAAATCTGGTTAAATTTTGATTACAATGTTCTACAGTTTGGGGGGACATCAAAAAAACCAAAAACCAAACACCTCCTGAATTATGCTCTATTTGAATTTTAAAATCATGTCAACAGGCTTTCGAGGCACAGCTGGTGATCCTGGTGATGAAGGTGAAAGAGGATCTACAGTTGATGGTAAAAATGGCCTTCCAGGTCCACCTGGCATAGATGGACAGAAAGGTCCTCCAGGTGACACCACATATGGCCCTCCGGGAATCCCAGGCAACAGGGGACTGCCAGGACCCCCTGGTGCACAAGGAGCAAGGGGTAATCCAGGCATTCCTGGGCTTCAAGGTATGGGCCTATGAAACATTTCTACATGTTCAAAAGACAAAATGTGAGCAAAGGTGGTCCTGATGCAGATAAAACTTTCTCTATCCATAATGGTGACTGTAAGCAGTACACCTTATTTTTACATTTACATTTTGCTGGTTGCTGCAGAGATGTCTGCACAGCACCACTTCCTTCTCACCTTACAAAGCATATTACTGTTTCCTTTAAAGGTCTTCCTTCTTCCTCACCCTAAGCAGACACACACAACCCTTCTGTGCAGGGAACACCTCTAGAACTGACACGGTGCTGTGCACCTGGTACAGGCCAGTGAGCTACTTCCATTCTGCTCCTAGATATCAGAAACTGTACAAATAGATGAGGGTTGAATTTGTATTTGTTCCTTAAAAAAAGAAGCTCTACACAACAGCCAATTCTAAATTGCAGGAAAGCATCAGTTTTCACAAACTATGCAAAAACTAGAGGATAAGTAAGATACTATAGTAAATGAACGTGTAAATTTCAAAATTAAAATCAGGAATTCTGAGGGATGGTTAGTAATGGAAACAACAATGTTATTTTTTCCAGGACAACCTGGCACCCCAGGATTTCCAGGTGCCAAAGGTTTTAGAGGCCCAGAAGGTGATGTAGGAGCACCAGGCTGTCCGGGGTTCCCTGGCTCACCCTGTGTCACGGGCTTACCAGGGCCACCAGGACTCAGAGGTGTCACTGGCCTGCCGGGACCTCAAGGTACACAAGATCCATCAGGTTGCCTCACAGCTCTAAGCTTTGCACATATTTTCTGGCAGATTTCATCACATGATTTTTGTCGCTGGCGTGACAAATACTTCCATGGGGGCTGCTCATAAGTGGGGGTGTACATTATGTTTTGCACATTTCTTTAAACTCAAGTAACACAGAGTGTGCATCTCAGATGTTTCCCAACTTCCCTTCCCATGCTGTTCCATAACTGGCCAAATCACAGTGTGTTCACTCTCAAGTAATAAATGAAAGAGTTGTCTCAGGCTCTATTGTCCTGAGTAACGTAACTGAGCTCCTGTCATTACTATGATACTTTTATCTTCCTTATTCTTAAATGGAAGTGTTATTTAGGAAGAGCTAGGAGACATATAAAAAGTATTTACAAATTAGTAGGGATTTGTCACAGTGCTCTTCCACTGTCTGGCACTAAAGAAATACAAGAAAACAAACATTACAAGTGAAAAATCTAGGTGGGGCCAGGAATTCAACATGGTAACAAAGTTTCCAAGTTATTTTATGATGTTTGATGATCTTCAAATTTATACCAAATCTATCACTTCCTACTTTTAGTTGCAATTGCTGAACCTTTGCCTGTATTTACATTCATAGATTAAGCTCTTTTTCTCAGGCTTACCAGGCTTTAAAGGTCAGAGGGGAGACAGGGGCCTAGCTGGGCCACCTGGAATCAAAGGTCTCAAAGGCTCTCCAGGCTCACAAGGTCTCCCAGGTCCTCCAGGCTCACGAGGTCCCCCAGGACTTCCAGGCAATAAAGGACCCATTGGTTTCCCAGGAGAAACAGGTATGTTAAATGTCCTGCAAACCACCTCACCTATAACTTTTGTAGAGGGAGATATTTCTACTGCTGTTAAAGTTAGGAAGTACTTTGCACCCTCCTCCCTTTCCAGCTTCAAGAATAAGATTGTGCAGCAGGGTAGAGTCAATAACCACAGCATCCCTTGTTCTTTCTCTTATGATAAAAAAAGGGATGGAAATAGTTTGATGCATCTTGGTGTATCCTGGTGCTTTAGTTGTTTTACAACACTGAGATATTTCCATGTATTATTTCCTGACTATTTGTAACAGATTGTAATATGCTATAAGAAGAAGAATACGTTTAGTAGGAGGACTGGTTGACAGAGTCTCTTGGGAGGCAGTCCTGAAGGGCAAAGGAGGCCAGGAAGGCTGAACATTCTTCAAGAGAGAAATTTTAAAGGCAGGGGAACAGACCATCCCCATGTGTCAGAAGATGAGCCAGCAGGGAAAATGACCTGCCTGGGTATAGAGAGAGCTTTGGCTGGAACTCGTGAAAAAGAGAGATTTTATGAAGTTTGAAAGAAAGGGCAGGCAACTTAGGAGGAAAAGGGTGCCTTGAGGTTATGCAGGAAGAAAATTAGGAGAGCCAAAGCCAACTGTAACTCAATCTGGCTACTGCTGTGAAAAACACAAAAATGTTTCTGTAAATACCTGAGCAGCAAGAAGAGTGCTAAGGAGAATCTCCATCCTTTATTTGATGGAAGGGGGGAAACACAGGGGCAAAGGATGAGGAAAAGGCTGAGGTACTTAACGCCTTCTTTGCCACAGTTTTTAATGGTAAAACCAGCTGTTCTCCAGGTGCCAGACCCCTGAGCTGGAAGGCAGGGACAGGGAGCAGAATTAAGCCCCCATAATCCAGTAGCCACATGCAAGGTCTGGTGTTGTGTAGGGGATAACTGCTTCAGCAGTAAGTGTAGCCTAAATCTCCAGGGGGTAGCAGCAGGTAGGGGGAGGATATTTACTTCAATGGAATCTGGGTTGCAAGAGAAGTTTGATCTTGGCATGAAGCCGTGATCCAAGTATTGGTTCTCTAGTTTTGCTGATCTCCTAAGAAGTCCTTCTAAACTTCCTGCTTTTGCTTTACACTATTCCTTAGAATATGACAGCAACAGTATAAACAGACTGAAATAACGCGTTTCATATTACCAGGAAGCAAAGGGATTCAAGGACCCCAAGGATTCCCAGGACTGCCAGGAATACAAGGCCCAACAGGAATCTTTGGTGTAAAAGGTGAAGAAGGAAAAATGGGTCTACCTGGGCCTAGTGGAGAATGTGGGGATATAGGAATAAAAGGTTGGTAAAAATCCCCTTCACTCTGTACTTACATTGCTGCTATGTTTAACTTCGTTACTACTGTGTTAGAAGTATGTTTACTTTTTATAGGAAAGAGAATAATCATCTGCAAGATACAATCAGAGGCAGTACAAAATTGCCATCTTTCCTAATTTCATAATCTTTCTTAATTCTTCTGATGCAACATCACTTGGGTTACTGCTAAATTAACTAAAAAGCAAGAGAAGAATTGTAAGTTCTGCTAGCAGTGAGCCTGCTGAAACAACTGAGAACCACATTAGTATTAGTATTCTCTACTAGGAAAGTCATCACTAAAATGAATTTTCAGGACATGTCACTCGTGAGGATGTATTTACATTCCATATGTTTGCTTCCAAGGTGCAAGAGGGCCTCCAGGAGACAGTGGCTGCATTAACATCCGCCTTGAGAAAGGACAGATGGGGGACCCGGGGATTCCTGGTGAGAATGGATTTAGAGGTCAAAGTGGTAAGTTCATAAAATAAAGCCCTGCATACACACACATTCTTCTGATATAAATCACTGGTAGTTTTCACAGTGTGGACTGAGGACTACAGTAACATCCAGCAAACATATCAGGCTTACAGATTCTTAAACTGTCTGGATAGGTTCTTTGAACTATTACTAAGGCAATACACAGTGTGAAAGCATTGCCATATTCAAAATCAGTCTCAAATAATGGCTTGACTTTATTGGTCATTATCTTGTTCTGCAATTAACTTCAGGTGAAAAAGGCAATACTGGTTTCAGAGGCACACGAGGATTTCCAGGGAAGAATGGTGTTCCAGGACTGCCAGGTGACCAAGGTGACCCTGGAGTGATGGGGTTTCCAGGATCATGGGGTTTTCCCGGACCAAAGGGCTTTAAAGGAGTTGCAGGTTTTCAAGGAGAACCAGGTGACCAGGTAAACAGAATAGCAGTGAAACGTCCTGGACTTGGCTATTACCTCCAGCCTCTAAGAAAGATGATGAAGGGTACGCGTGTTGTACTCACCCATTAGATGTTACCTCTGAGAAGAGACAGTGCCTCCCAATGCAGCACCTCTGTGCTTTGGTTGCATTTTAGCAGGAACTGTGGTCGGAGTTAGCAAAGGGCCTCTCTCAGCTACATGTTCTGATTTTATTCTCTTGCCACTTGGTGGAAGTCCAGGTTATACTACACTAATTAGGGGGCAAAAACAGACGCACAATCAAATCTTCAACATTATTCCTAAGAACAGACTGACAAATCACTTACCACAGAGATCACAACACAGCAGCAACATTGTTATGAAGTTAATATGTAGCTGCTTCTTCATGGCCTGCTGAGTGAAGTGACCAAGGCAACAGGCAAGACAAACCAAGTCACCTTTGCCCATAGTGATGGTTTGCCCCAGGCAGAACCCAGGCCTGCAGTATTGCTCAAGAACAAATGTGCAAACCCACATGTACATCACATGCAAGGTACAATTCTTCACTTCTTGTTTGCTAGGTAGATAGGCAGTGAGATAACTTGAAGCATAAAGCACAGTTGTTTTCTTGGTAAAGGGACATATTTTTGCTTGGTTTGTTTAGTTAAATTTCCTTGCTGATTATAGATCATTATTTAAAAGGAAAAATAGGGAAGTCTACATTTTTGTTGTTACATCACAATATTTCTGGTTAATGTTTATAGTAAATTTTGGGTAACATACAACAATATTAGGTATATTTTTATGGTACCTTTTAAATCAAATTATTCAAGCCATCTGTGGGGAAATTAAGCTGTTTGAGCCAAGAGTTAGAGTAAACTATAAAAGCACAAATTCAAAATTATTAGCAAGTCTAACCTACAATTTCTTGTTAGTGGTCAGGGTTAGCCATGTAACAAAGACATCATGCTTTTCTGTTGAGTTTAAGATACAGTTTTGCTTAGAGAACCAAATGGTTTTATAGATCATTCCTGCTACACATATGTCAAACATTATGTTTTGTTTTTTAAAAAAATCAGGGTGACGTTGGCTTACCAGGAAACCCTGGATATCCAGGACTGACTGGTCCAAAAGGATGTAAAGGTAATGAGTTTATATAGACATGCTTTGAAAAGAGCAATCCTGTTAGGATATATGTGTGAGAGATGGTGAGGACTCATTAGAAAATGATTTTCACTTCTGTCGTGTTTTCCCCATAAGACATGAATGTACTTAGAAATAAGTCTCACTTACCTGAAAACAAAAATTGCATTTCAGTATATTCTTTAAAAGTTCCTTCCTTTAAAAGTGGGTATTACTAATTTAGAGGATGAGTTCCTGTCAAATTTCATAGACTTTAAAAATTCCATCAAAACCATGCACAAATCCATTCTTACAGATATGGAAAATAAGTGAAATCAGAGAAAATGCAATCAAGGTGAACTGTTATAATTTGCACGTGCCAAAGCAATTTTCACTCTGTGTTCTCTCAGCCCCTCTTATAGCTGTTAATATCTATTAGTGAATTTTCTGATCTTACAAAACTCTCCAGCTTTGGTTTAGTAGATGGAAAGGATGCTTGTCTAAAATAGAAGTCATTGTACCTCAACAGGCAAGAGAGGTGACCCAACTCCTCTGCTTGGTACACATGGTCGGAAAGGTCCCCCTGGAGAACCAGGATTACCAGGTACCCCTGTCTGAGTGAAGAAAAATTGGACTTAAGAATTTATTTTCTCCAAGTTTTGTTAGCAGAGAGGGAGCTCTGCTCCCTATGCATTTTGAGCAGTTCTGTAGCAATTGCTTTTTTTTTTTTTAAGGACTCTGTGGATTTCCAGGTGAGAAGGGTTTACCTGGTATCCAAGGACAACCTGGAAGGCCAGGATCCAAGGGTGACCCTGGATATCCAGGACTACCTGGATTACCAGGTAATGCCAAAGTTTAAAAAATAATGCTGTGTAATAGCTCAAAAGAGATATGGAACAGGAACATGCAGTGGAGGAGGCTAGAGAAATCAGAGATCATATTTCTGTACCTATAGACAGCAGCAGTTGTCTGCTCAGTCTCAGAGAGCAGGATCCATCAATTCTTCCTACACTCCCAAACACTTTCAGGTACTGCTGTTAATGCAGTGTGCTGCATAGCATGGGGAAAAAATCAACAGTTTAATAGATTTGCATATTCACAGTGGGGTTTTTTTCACTCTCAGGAGCTACAGGTCCTCAAGGATTGCCAGGGGAACCTGGAGAAAGAGGCAGACATGGAATTTCGGGACCTCCAGGATTGCAAGGGTTACCTGGATCCCAAGGCAGAAAAGGTAAACGGGATACAGTGCCATTCTAGTGGTAATGTAACAGGACCAGACATAAATACCTTTTTAGTAGTGAAAATGGACAAGGCCTAACTGTGACCATGATTTGAGTTCTGTGGTCTCTTAAACTACTAGAAGACTTAAGCCAGTTCTCATCACCTTTGAAAAGTAACATAAAAATGCTACTCCAGAAAATTGGGCTACAATTGAAAATGAGTAAGGAGGAAGGTAGAAACAGAGTCTGGCTCAGCTGATGTAACTGACAGCAGAACTTCAGGAAAGAAAAAGGAGTTTGCAGTAATTCAGTTGTTTCACTTCAGTTGTGCTGTGTTCTACATTTTCGCCATGGAGTGCCACTGTTACTCTATAAACCCAGCAGGCTGCTCTGACAGCTTTGTCTTTCAGATTTGTTTTAATAATTATGATAACTTGAGTTGGGTGTTGTTGTTGGTTTTCTTAACGCATTATTTTCTTCCAAAACTTATTTTGGTAGATTTAACATAGAAGTATTTCCTCCAAATCCTAATTTACACTTCTCACAATGATTGAACATCAGTCCAGCTATACAGTTGTTTTTGTTGAAGGACATTTTTAACTTTTACTATGCTCAGAATAGAAATTGTAAGTGACATTAATACTTCATAAAGAAATTTATCAACTCTGTATCCTCTGTCTGTTATAGTGTGCTTCATAACCAGTCCCCAAACAGGAAGAAGATTAGTGACCCATATACAGAAACCACAGTAAAGTAACACTTGGGGCTATAAAAAATGGTTAGAGCGGACAATAGATCCACTTTTTCAAATTCAGCTTAAGGAAAAATAGAGGCGGTTTCTTATAAACTACTGAAAATTCAAATGAAAAATGGAAACCATTTATGATTGCTTGCAGTAAAATCAGCAGTGCTGATTTAAACTGTCATGACAGATTCCCTGCTGGTACATAATGTGCAAGAGAACTTTTCAGTGTTGCAAACAATATTTGCTGCAACAAAGGCAGAGATCTTCAATGGCAGGGTTGTCTGAATTGAAAGGGGTCAAAAAAAAAAAAAGCATTCTTCTGCTGAAAACTTCTTCATAGCTGATGGACTCTTTCCTTCTTGTCATAAGTGGTAAGACATTTCTTTTCTATATTGTGCAGAAGTTATCCCAAGTCCTGCCCAGGAACATAACAAATTAACACATGTGGCAATTCATTAGAGACCGAGTTGCCTGCTAAGCCTGATGATTCTATGTATTGCCAGCATAGTTGAAAAGAAGGTCAACACCTTTGAAACTATACCCAGTAATGAAAGCTGAATGGTATTTGTATTCCAATTCAATATGGATAATACAGATCTTAGTGCTTCTTTCAACGAGTGTTGGTGCAAGCATTAGAAATGAAAGGGGATAATTCCTAGCTAAGCACAGTTACGTTAAAGGTCTTGTGCCTGAAGAACTTTTAGATTTAAAAAAAATTAAACAGCATCTATCAAAGCATAATCCCATTTTCTTTATTATAGTAGTTTTGCTAGTTAAGGGCTTAGTCTGGCAAGCCTTACTTGTGTGAGTAATCCTTGATGGAGCAAGTAACACTCAGAACATCAGCAGAATGACTTGTGTGAGTAGAAGCTGAATTGGGCTGTTCAATACAGAAACAGTGGTTCATGCTCAGGTCAGCCAATTCAGCTGTACCTAGAAATATGGGACTATAGCAATCCAAAAATCTAGAATTACAAGTGCTGATATTATAATGGATTGTTGGCAAATGTGTCAGAAATTCCCTGGAAAGCAAGTAAACCAAGCCATCAATCTTGCTTGAATGAACCAAAGATCAAAAAAGTTCTAAATGGTGACCTGGGGGCCAAAATTAGTTAGAGGTTCATAATAATTGTAAAATACCACTGTTAAATTCCCCAAATGCAAGTCTTATATAAATTTTTAAATGGGAATATGTCCAAAGCACAAGGAGGCTACAGAAAGCAGGACTGAAACTTATAATGTCATGAAAAGTTAAAGAACAGTTAATTAAGGGCACAGAAGATATTACAGGTTGGACTACTAGTATCCCATATTATAAAGTGGATTGCACAGAGAGCATAATATCAATGTTTTGCAGGTTTTCAAACAATCTTCTGGATTTAAAATTTTTCCAGACTAGTGTTTGCTACACACTGGATTTTTTTTTTCCAATCCATTCGTTGTTAAAT
The DNA here is from genome assembly GCA_013400975.1 of Atrichornis clamosus. Taxonomy (NCBI): domain Eukaryota; kingdom Metazoa; phylum Chordata; class Aves; order Passeriformes; family Menuridae; genus Atrichornis; species Atrichornis clamosus. The sequence goes on from WBMZ01014580.1 coordinate 34,487, forward strand.
TTTAACTAAAATAATTCAGGAGTTTCTGAGAACATAGATAAGTGGTTATAATTTTTGGCATGCCCATTAGAGAAATCTAGTGCCTTTTTATTTTTTTCTCAGATGACCCATCTGTGAACTAGGGACATTTAAATTTAGCAGGTGAAGCAGTTGTTCCTACAGCAATTTGTCCTTGCCAAATTTGACCAGTTTATAAACTTTAAAAAATATATTGATTCATATGTGCTTAAGGAGAGCACTAAATTCTCCCAAGATTCCTGCTCTGGATATATGGCAGATTGGTGAGCTGCAGGACATGCTGGGATCGAGCACAGGCACTGAAACAGAACCTGTATCTTCTGTGCCAGAAATAGCCAGACAGGGAAAAGGAGACACACAATTCAGACTTGTGGAAAAAACCCACCTCAACTGGACTGGGAATCCTGCATGGCAGGGAGAGGAATTGGTGGGGAAGGAAATGAGGCAGAGAAGAGCAGCAGAAGTGGAACAGAGACAGGAATAGGCACTGACAGTATTGTTCAACCCCTTGGTGGTCAGTGTCCACTCTCATCTGTCCCTCTCTGGAGAAAGAGGCATCCCAAGTCTGTTCCTCTCTCTGAAACCTCTGTGAAACCGGTTACCAAATGACCAAATCAGTTTTCCCAAACCTGTGTCTATCACCAAGTGACAGACTGCAGTCTGCACTTAGTGTGTGTTCTCACATTTGATAGTTTTTCTGTACAACTTAGGAAAACATAAAGTGCTGATGACGATATTTTTATCCTCCACTGCAAACAGCAAACACAATCTCAGATTAGTTCAACTTTAAAAAATCGATTTAAAAGTGCTATCTGTGGTTTTACTTACTGTGTTTTAGCAATTTTCAAAAAAAGTAGATTATAAAGCAAAACTTATATCTGACTACCACAAACACTCAGCCTGTGCTAGTGAACATCACTAGTGACAAAGCTGCTCTATCCACTATCATGTGTCATCCCAGGTCTCAATTACAGATTATTGTCTTTGAAGACTTTGTGCTGTTCAGTTCAAAGAACTTTTGTAATAGTGTGATACAAAAAAGCACAGTTTTCTCTGTGAAATCTGCAGGACTAGAGAAAAGAAGCCAGGTGAAAATGTAGCCTCTTTTTAGTGCAGCTGGATTAAATTATATTTTGAACAGAAGCTGTAAAGAAGGTCCAGCTTCACAGCTACCTTAGGTAGAGTCTGCATCCCCATCACTATGAAGTGATAGCACACCAAACTTTGGAGTAGCAACCACATGTAGCAGTGGCAGTCCAGCCACAGACACAGGGTTCACTGTAGATTAGCCCACAATCTGCTAACTGCAGTATGGAAATACCTAAAGGATTAAAAGGTATGCTTCCTGATTGCTTTGATGGGACATTGTATCATGATTGCTCTTTTAAAATTTCTCAGATTTTCCTTTGCAAAAAGACTGCACTCAGGTGCAAAGCTATTTAATTGTCAGTTGCCAGTAATCAGATTCAGCAAGTATCCCATCTTGATCCAGAATGAATCGGATTGAAAAAAAAAAGGCCTGATTTTAAATTGTGACTTTAAAGGATTATTCTGGTACCCAGTCATACCTGTAATACCTCTCAGGTCTTCCTGGACTGCCTGGACTGGATGGCTTGGATGGACTAAAAGGTCAAAAGGGTTCTGCAGGAGCTCCAGGTAAGGAAGAGAAATAGCCATGTGGAACAGAAAATCTTCTCTTAAATGACTGAATGTGCAAAAGTGATGCATGTTATTTTGATGTTTGCCTTGCCCAGAAGATACCATTAAGTCTCAGACTAAACTTTGAAACAGAATCTAAAGTATGCCTAATGGCACTCCTGCAGTTTGTGGGGTAAACTTTCAAACTTCCATTACTCACATAGTTTTGTTGGAATGTTTCAAAGCTGTTTATAAAATTTAAAAGTTCAGCGCAGATGATTCAAAGGAGAGACAAGTGTCCTTTTTTTTAACTAGGTAAAAGATAAAACTAACAAATTAAAAGGAGACTTGGGAAATCCCAGACCCATTTAAAGTCTGTGGGAGTTGTGCCACAAACTTAAGAGCAAGGTAGATTTCACTGATGCTGATGTATTCGCAACATTCAAAAGGTGCTTTTGAAGCACTATTAAAAAAACAATGCTTATCATCTATCTAGAGATTACGAATATATGCTGATAGAAAATTAGATTTAGAATCATGAAATCAGTTTGCATTTCAAATTAGAGACAATAATGACATCATATAAAATAACCCCTGAAGAAAAGCATTAAAGCAAAAAGATTACTTTCTTTGAAAGAGATGAATTAAGGCCAGATTCAACAAAACTCTATCCAGCTTCCAAGAGAGAACCAGAAAAACAGCACTAGGCAACCCTTGCAAGGAGGAACATCTGCAACTGGTATTTCTGTCCTGCACATCTGTATTTGTACTCACTGTAAGCTTTATGTACATAATTGTTTTCTTATAAAGGTCAAAGTGAAACAGGGCCCCCAGGATACTCAGGAGAAATTGGACCAAAAGGAGACAGAGGTGAACCTGGATGGCCTGGTATTTCTATTCCAGGGCCTCCTGGAGAAAGGGGGTTCCCAGGATTCCCAGGTAAGAAAGGGTTTTCTCCAAAGTGCTGCTCTACAGGGTTGAAATTAAGCTCCTACAGGCTCTGACTCTGGTTAACATGAACATTACTCATAAGATTCTCTTCCTAAAAACATTTCTGTTGTATTAACATGCTGATGTTTCCTGAGTAGAGGTACAGAGACCCCAGAATTTCTTATTTATTATGTAATAGAAGAGGAAAGAATGAAAATAGAAAATTAGGGACGTGAATAGACTCATGGGACTGCTAGGTAGAGTAGCCACTTGGGAAGAAATTCTTGAAGAAAAAGAGTGCAAAGGATCTGGTAGTCACAGAAGTACAGTAAATCTATCAACTGTTCTGATGTAAATGCAAGATAGAACTGCATCACAAGATCGCAGTGGTTATTTAAGAGCAGCTTTCTGTAGAAGTTATGAAATGTCTGTCACTGGAGATACTCAGACCCCAGTTGGACAGAGTCCTAGGCAACCTGCTGTAGCTGGTCCTGCTTTGAGGGGAGGGTTAGACCAGGAAGTGTCCAGAGGCCCACCCAAGCCTCAGCAAATCTCTGATGAGAAGTGCCATCAGCTTTATGCTGCCAAACCTCGCCACAGTCACGCAACACACAGGAGAAAAATAGCAGGAGGTGAAATCTGGTGAGGTGAATTATTCTAAGATGAAGACACAATCTTTTTGTGAACTGGGGGAGTCAACAGAATGGTGCTGTTGAGGAAAAAAGAGAAAAAGTTTAAATCTGAGGTGTACTAACACTGCTGGACGTAGGATAGGCGAGGCTTCCCATGGTATACTGCGACCAGCTTTGACAAATTAGGGAGAATTCACTAGAAAGTGAATGGAAGAATAGGGTCAAAAGCAAGATTGAAGAAACTAGGTTTGTTTTGCTGTAGAAAGGAGAAGTTAACAGAATACAACACACGTTAACAAGCTGCAACTGTTCAAAAGCATTATGCAGAAGATGGTAACCTGTACCTCTTTCTGCCTGTCACAAGTAAGGGCATAAATGTCTTATTTTGCAAAAATACAGATTACAAACAAGGAAAAAAATTGCACTTAAGGCTAATAAGTTCATCTTGTTCAGTGAGGCTTCCAGGAATCAGCATAACTCCCTTTTGCTAGGAGCAATCTCATAACAACTCCCTAACATCCTTAGGTTACACAGATTTTTTGGGAAGAATTAAAAATTTTAAAAGATAACAAATATTTTCACTTTGACGAGATGGCTTCATGAGCCTGGTTACTGTATGTTTGGTATACAAGTGAGAACACACACTGCCTCCATGACTTCATATGTCAGCATTCTTTTGCCTACTTTTGTCTGTAATCTAAAAAAACTCTCATATTTTCTTTTTCTTTTTCTCTTAAAAAATGTGATCCCTTAGGTAGAAGAGGACCTGTTGGACCCACTGGACCTATGGGACAATGTCCTGATAGTGCTTCTCCTGGTCCTCCAGGTGATCAAGGATTACCTGGTTTAGATGGCATCAGAGGTATTAAAACTAAAAATAACAATTTTTATCATGTTAAAAACCCCCGAGGCTGCTAAGAATAAGAGGGTTATTGTCTGTGGAACAATGTACAGAAGTCACAGGGAACAAAGGAACCCATCAATACCTCAGTGAAAACACAGAGAAGTGAACACTGGATAGGTCACCAGAGCAAGGGCAAAATACAGATCTCCAGATTAAGCAACACATTAATAAATATATAATATAAAATATAAACATAGAGAAACAGTGTTTTAATGCCCGTATGATTAACTTGCACAGAATCTAAATAGCTTTGGGAACTATTTCTATTATTGTCTCCCTTACAAAGCCTTGGACAAAGGCTAATGTTAATATTTCCAAAAACATGCAAGGGCTGTCCTACATCCTAGGGAAGAAAACAAACCTAGAGTAAAAAAAACCCCACCAGCAGAACATGGCTATTTTTGGATGTTTATACTTTGTGCATACCTTAAGAATAAAGTTCTTTTACCATAGGTCATCCTGGGAATCCTGGTCCTCCTGGAGAGACTGTCTTTGTGCGAGGAGATCCAGGTGACACTGGCATTCGAGGGGCACCAGGTAATCCTGGGCCACGAGGGCTACAGGGAGCCAGAGGCCTTCCAGGCAACCAAGGAAGAGAAGGCCCAAAGGGTATGATCTGAGATGTGTTTAAGTTCTGTGTGCACTTACACCCAGCCCCTTGAACCTTGGGCCCAGGGGATTGCCACTGGAGACTGAGCCAGGCAGCAGGGATGGAGGCTGGAGATGTCATAGCCCTGCCTGGTTACCTACAGAAAAGATGGGATTGGGGTAGAACGTGAGAGAAGAGACTGATTCACACACACTGCTTCCAACAGCTTGTTGGAAGACACCCCTGCCAACCTGAGAATAGAGCAGTAAAATGTTCGAGTTTGCCAGATAAGCAAACCATGATCCCTCTTCATGGGTCTCAAGAAACTGTGGAAAATGCAGATGTGTTTGAACTAACACAGAGTCCCACATCTGCCCCATATCAATAGGTTGGGGCTTTCAACAGATTCTTCAGTTTGAAAACAGAAACCTACATACTCTGCTTCTTTCACACACTGTAGAAAAGTCCCATCTACATCAATCACTTCCAATCTCTACAAAAAGAAAACTTATAAATTTTAATTCAGATTCAGACCAGGGAGAGAAGAGGAAATATGCTTTTTTTTTTTTATGACACAACAGAGTTGAGGAGTCCCAAGCATTTTTTGTTACTCAAATGGGCACACTTCATTTTATTTATGTCTGGTTTTATTTCTAGGTCCCATGGGGATCCACGGCCCACAGGGTCCACCTGGTGCTACAGGACAACCAGGAGACCAAGGTTTTCCAGGAAGACCTGGTCCCAGAGGTCCCACAGGTACTTATGAACCTGTTGCTTATTGTCATGCAACTGTAACTGTTATCTTTCTATTCATATATAATCATACTAATGTTTACTTGCATGCAGACAATTTAAACAATCTCAGAAAAAACCTCCACAGTTGCCAACTTAACTGATTTCTCATTTGAGTGAAAATTTCTGAACTATTGATTTGTTTCTAATGTCACCCCACGTAAATGATTTCATTTCTCATTCCATTCTTTACTCTTAATTTACATGCCTGAAACTTGCTTCCACCTGCACCACAATGGCCACAATCTGCTTTCCATTTTTCACATCCTTCAGGTTTCATAGGTAAGTTCATGACTATTGATTATTGTTCTTTTCATGGGAGCTCCCTTATGTGTAGATACATTCAGCTCTTGTCAGAAGGTAACCTTGGCGACGTTGCCAGCAATGGTAGATACTGCTGCAAGGACACGGTTCTTATATACATGTTTCACATAAATAGCTGGCACCAATGTCACAATAATGCTGTGCTGAGAAGTCTCATGCCATGATGTCAGTTAGACTTGTGAAACATTGGTTTCTAGTTATTATTCTGGTTTTTTTGGTTTTCACACAAGATGCTTTCTAACCAAAAACTCAGCAAAAGCTTGAATCCTAACACTAGATTGCTACAAACACTGAACTCTCCATCTGACTGAATTCTGTTCCAAAATGCAAACAAGCAATAGCTCCCACTAACTTTCAACATATTAAATGTGTGTATTCTTTATTTTTTTGTATTATAATTATTTCAAATGGCTATTTTGGGCTAGCTTTTTTTGCCTACTTATTGATGGTTGTGCAGCAACAAAATACCAAAATACTGCAGAATTTTACATGTGCTAAGGTGTTTGAACTGAAGTTTGTTAGACTTTAGGCTTTAACTCAAATCAGTTTGGGGCACATTAAGACCGAAGCCGTACACCAAATATGCAAAACGTAGAATCATTGAATTAAGTTGGAAGAGACCTTCAAGATACCAGATCCAACCATTAACCCAGCACCGCCAAGGCCATCCCAAACCATGTCCCCAAGTGCCACATCTACACGTCTTTTCAAAACCTCCAAGGATGGTGGCTCCACCACTTCCCTGGGCAGCCTGTTCCAGTGCTTGACAACCCTTTCCAGGGAGGTGTATTTCCTAATATCCAATCGAAGTTCCCCTGGTGAAACTTAAGGCCATTTCCTTGGGAGAAGAGACTCTCTACAAGCTCCTTTCAAGTAACTGCAATAGGTCAATACGGTCACCCCTGACCCTCCTCTTCTCCAGGCTCAACATCCCCAGTTCCTCCAGCTGCTCCTCACCAGACTTGTGCTCCAGACCCTTCCCCAACTCCACTGCCCTTCTCTGGACATGCTCCAGCACCTCGATGTCTTCCTTGTAGTGAGAGGTCCAAATCAGAACAGAGAATTCGACGTGTGACCTCACCAGTGCCCAGTACAGGGGGTGGTCACTGCCCTGGTCCTGCTGGCCACACCATTGCTGGTACAGGCCAGGATGCCATTGGCCTTCTTGCCCACCTGGGCAAAGATCACAGATCAGCTAACACACACTTGCTAACACTGTTAATACTGTGTTAAAAGACTAAGAATAAAATTAAAAGCAGTGAGACTCAATAATTCAAGATTTTTAAATACTTAAAGTGTACTCTTGAACACCAAAATCAGCTAACATTTATGTTGACTTTTTGCATGGGAGTTAGTAGCCAGTCTTCCAATTCACTTTCCCATTACACACTCCAGGTGACCCTGGTGAACCAGGACAAGTAGATGATTCATGCCCTACAATCCCAGGGCCTCCTGGGGAAGCAGGGCAAAAAGGAGTGGATGGCTCTGCAGGATTACCAGGGCCAATAGGCCACCCTGGACCCCAAGGTAAGCTCGTGTTTTGAAAGCTTGGATGTCCATTTAGACAGTGAACTGAAAAGGGTGAGAGTGTCAGTGTTACTTTTCTGTGTTTTACCCTCTCTCTTACCCTTAAACACTTACTCACAATCTTCAGAAACATGTATTAAGCTGGTTAATGCTGAGGATGATGGATAAATGTAGCTGAACCAGGCTGTTTGAGCCTGCCTGCACTACATTCCTTTTTCCTAGGACAGGGAGGGCAAAAGCATCAGGTGCTGTTGAGAAAAAACCTCTTCAAATGGTATTGCTCCTTTTTCCCCAACAAATTATAATGTCTCAAACCACCCCTTTGGTTTAGACCTATTTAGAGGATGTTAAAAATATGCATGCTTTAAAATTTGGCAATAATGAATCCCAAAAGTCTGCTTAACCAGAGTCCTAAAAGGACACTGAAGCCACAGAAATGGCTACAATAGTGCTCTTTATCTGTTAGAACATGAAAAAGTTACCACAAAAGAAAACTGACCACAGAGATCTTAAAAGGAAGTGATGAAAGACTGACACATTCTTCTGATATATAAAAAGAAAACAAGGGTGATGCTGGTACTGATGATCCCAACAGAGAGGCCACCTTCGTAGAAATACAGCATATCCTGTCTGTAGAATGGTTTCAGCTTAGTGAAATCCCTCATGTGGGTTTAGGTATTTCATACTGGGGAAACCAAACTTTGTTGTGGTGGCTGCTCTAGACATCCAGTGTCTCCAGATAAAAGGTCCATGATTGTCTCTGAGGAGATTCCCTGCAGCAGTCATTCCCCTCATGAAAGCAAACACAACGCAATTATCACTTAACTCTCTAGTTTTATGTATCTTAATTCTAAGTTCTGTAGAGAGCACATAAAACGTTATCAGGAGCTGCTGTTACTAAAGTCATGCCTCAGAGCTGCTACTGTGGTCCCAGGGTGAATAAGTGGTGAAGAGAAATCCCAGCAGAAGCAGTTCTGCACCTCCCTGTCCTGGTGTCCATTTCGCTGAGTGGCCCTTTGTGTCGGGATGATGTATAACCCTAAATGCAGCCCTATGAAGGAAAAGCACAAAGTTTGTATTTATCCAGGAAGAAAAGGTGAAGAAGGATCGTGTGGCCTGCCAGGTCAGGATGGCTTACCTGGGGCACCTGGACCACCGGGTGACCAAGGGAGCAGAGGAGAGCAGGGATACGCTGGGCCCCAAGGTAAGAATGGAACATGACTTTGGGGGAGCTGTGTGAGCTGATGCATAGACCAAGTTTTCTCTCTACTTCCCTAGTTCACACATGGGTACATCCACCTCTAGCCTGAGATTTCATGACACTTCTTCCCCCTCTCAGTTCAAGCACTGATACGGACATTTGTGAATGATTTCATGACAAGAACTGTTGGAAGAAAATTTATCTCAGCATCCATTATTAAGCAGAAAGGCAATTAAGCACACAGGCTCAGACAGCATATATCAGTGGGCATGCATCTCTGAGTCAGGGCTAATGGGGCAACTGTCTGGGAGTAATTAAAATTGTATTTTAACTGTGACTGCTCTCTAATAAATTAGGGGTTTAATACGTATGTGAGGAAGGGGCATTGGCTGTTACTGCAAAGATTCAAATTCAGTCCAGACATTCAGTTCATCCCAGTAAGTCTGGGAAATCATTGCCCACTTTGGTTCATTTCTGAATCCTTACAGCACAAGACAGAGGCACAACAGAAAAGCCAATTGCCAAGCATATAGAAGGATAACATAAGAAGGATAACATAAGTCTACTTGTGTCTTTATTGCCCATGACAGCCTGTGAAGTTGTATGGCATTCAGTTAGGAACTTCTTACTGCACACTTAGCACATAGCTGGTGTGAACTTTTACTGCATGTTATACAAGGAAAACTCTTTTACCTTTCTCCCTTGTGCAAGGTCCACCTGGCCAGACTGGTGTCCCAGGACAACCAGGCCCCCATATTGGATCTGCAAGTGGATTCTTGCTCGTCCTTCACAGTCAGTCAGACAGAGAACCAGTCTGCCCACAGGGGATGCCAAAATTATGGACTGGCTATAGCTTGCTGTACCTGGAAGGACAAGAGAAAGCCCATAATCAAGATCTTGGTATGTATTGTAGCACATAACTGCTCTCCAGCTGAGGTGTAATATGTGTTATCTATACAGTGAAAGACAAGTCACATGGAGCACACTATAGAATCATCAGGCACTTTTCTACAGACTCAAAACTAATTTACACAGATGATAATGAACTTGGTTATGCTGTCCTATTGTCAGCCATTTAAAACGGCTTTCTGCTGCTTTGCAATTGAATGAAAAAGTATTTCTATCTCTAAGTAATTTTGGCTAGAAGTTGGAGAAATTAGTGGTTTATTTCACTTATCCCAGCTCATTTTGAGTTGTCTTTGAAGTCACTGGAGAGATGCTCCTAGGCCAGAAATCTCATTTGGCCACTCTGAAATAACTCCCTGGAGGATCTGCTACTTTTTAAATGTAGATGTAGCTTAGGAAAAAGAGCTGGTGAAGTTAGGTAGTTACAGTTGGACTGTATAAGTAAGCCATACCAGTAAATTATGCATCATGTGTACAGCAGAATTCAATGCTTTTAAGAGTCAGAAGCTAGTATTTTTTGGAAAAGCCAAATTTCTCCCAGAGACAGCTCCTTTTTGTGTCTTAGGTAATTTCTCTGTGTCTTCTACAATTCTGACTAAAATTAGATGTCTAAATAAGCTGCCTGACTTGTAGCCCGAGGACTTGATTGGTGGTAATTTGCACAGAAAAAGTTTCCTAAATTCTTGTTGACTTGTTACACAAGAGGCAGAGAAGTCTCCAAGGAGGAAAGATCAAGGACCTAATAAGCCGAACAAAAAAGACGTGTTTAAAGGAGCAATAAAAAGAGATATTTTTAGAATAGCAGTGGTGTTTTAAAATGTTTTCATTATTGTGTGTTTGGCATTCTCCAGGAGAGCCAGTTGCTAATAGAATGCCTTATAACAGCAGTGAAAATAAGATTCAGAAAGAACAGAGTCCTTGTCTCCTGTGATTTTGCAGGCATTTTCCCTGCTCAGGCTGCTCCGGATCCTTTATTAGTACTGGAATGGAATATTATCAGTGATAAACAAAGCTGGCTTCTGTACAGAAACGTCACAGATCTTTAATGAAGGTGTTCAGGTGTGAGGGCATTACTGAAATAACACTTCACACACAAAGTTTAAGTTTGTACAGTGATTATTGTTAACTAAATAGGTCACCATGAAACTGTTCTAAATTCAGTTCTGCAAGAACTTCACCTCAGAAATATGCTGAAGTATGCACCAGTCACTTCTTAGTTCCCACTGATGTCTGCCTGATGAGAATTTTGCAGGATTGACTCTGTAAAATCCCTCAATCCTTTTATTTCACTTTGGGAGTCTGTGAAACCTTTCTGGAAGGCAATAGGACAGCTGCTGAGATTTCAGCTTAATGCACTGGTAGCAAGGGCTTGTCATACTTCACAAAAATTTTTCTATTTATCAGCATTGTCATTTGGTTTCTCACTGTTCCTAATGAGTTTGTAAATAGCTGATCTCCTTTTAAACCAGCCACCACCTCTTGCCTAATTTATTTTTCAGCGTTGGCACAGCTAAGAAATTTGTTATCATAACTGTTTCCCATGGTGACAAACTACATCATGTTATATATACAATTAAATATTACTGGCCAAAGGAAGATACTTATTGGTAAAAGGTTTCTGTTTTCCATGTAACTGGCCATTTTGGGAAAGGGCTTGGGAGGATCTGTGAATTACCTAAATCCTGCTAAGACACAGAGTTTTGCAGCAACATTGGCCAGAATACTATTTTCAACTTACCTAGAAAGTGGAGCAATTGGCATCGTTTGTTATTATTTTCAGGTCTGGCAGGATCCTGTCTCCCTGTGTTCAATACCATGCCATTTGCTTACTGCAATATCAACCAAGTGTGTTACTACGCCAGCCGAAACGACAAGTCCTACTGGTTAGCCAGTGCTGCTCCCCTGCCGATGACGCCGCTCTCCGAGGAGGAAATCCAGCCATACATCAGCAGATGTGCTGTCTGTGAGGCCCCAGCACAGGCAGTGGCAGTTCACAGCCAAGATCAGGCCATTCCTCCCTGCCCACTCAACTGGAGGAGCCTTTGGATAGGATATTCTTTTTTGATGGTAAGAATCTGGGTGCATGATTATATAGATAAGTTTCTTTCACCCAGCTTTTGTATTCTAAAGGTTCCAAGATTTCCAGCTCTGAAAAGTAAATTATCCAATGTCTAGCAAACATTAAAAAGGAAAATTCACAAGAAACAAGAGTTAGTTCCAAATTGCAGAACCTGGCTGTAGCTACATTTATTCACAGCCTTAAGATATATAGTTCTTAAACTTACAAAGGTTTTGCCTGCTTGTCTGTAATAAACAATGGGATTTTCATGTATAAAGACACAATTTTAAGAATTAGAGCTCCAGGTTTTTAATGCCATCCTCAAGTTACATTTGCAGCAGTTTGGATAACAGCATTGTTCAGAATCAACCCAGATTGCTCCTTTTTGCAGTTTGATAAATACCTGAAAAATAAGTGAGCTGGCTCCAGACTTTTGAGATTAATTTATTACAGAACAAGTTAAGACTCTCTCCAGCAAAGGAAACTTACTTCAATTTAAGATTACCAAAACCACTACAGTTAAAAGCAAATAGAGAAAAAGATGAACATAATTTACCTATTTTTCAGGCACAGTTACCAAGTTGTCTCATTGTTCTTTCCAGCACACTGGATCTGGTGATCAGGGTGGTGGACAGTCCCTTATGTCACCTGGAAGCTGCCTGGAAGACTTCAGATCAGCACCATTCATCGAATGCCAGGGCCAGCGGGGAACGTGTCAGTTCTTTGCTAATGAATACAGCTTCTGGCTAACCACCGTGCTGCCCGAGCTGCAGTTCGCATCAGCCCCCCTGTCAGGGACTCTTAAAGAAGGACAGGAGCAGAGGAGAAAAATCAGCAGGTGCCAGGTATGCCTGAAGCATGGCTAGCAAGCAAACCAAGAGCAGACAGCGAGAGACCTGTGTGAGGATGAACAACATGCTAAAGGTTTAAACAGCAGTTCGTGTTTCAATATGTGTGAAAGTGTGCAGCACTCTTCTCTTACATATATCTTCAAGGGATATAGAAGACTGAAAGATGAGGGGTCTGTTGAGCCTCATCCACCCAAGTACACACATCTACAGGTAGTAAAATCTAGTGTGAAATAATTCATTTTAAAAAAGACAAAACTCTGTCATATTGGAGTCCACTGCCATAATGTACAGGGAACAAGGTGAGCTTGGAGGATTGAGTCAAGTTGGGAATACCCAGGACACTACACCTGTTGCGCAAGACAATGGATTTCCTGTTAGAAAAGGCATTTACAGCAGGAAGAGTATGCGCATTTATATGGCATATTATAAATATTTATCCATAATGTGCAAACATACAAATGTCAAAGCCCTGTAGCTGAATTTCCCAAGCTCAAGAAACTTTGCACTTGCTGTTTCTGAGGGAAGGGAAAAATGAAATTGTTAAAAAAAAATCTCATACTAAAAACAATGAAGATCAAAGTCTTTTACCACTGCAGTACTGAACCAAACTGTGAAAGAACTGTTAATTGGGCTTTCATTAGCAACAAAAAGCTGCAAATCCATTTAACAGAAGATTATGTAAGAAAATAAAATCAACTGAGATAACAAATCCTTAAAAACGTATATTTATATTTACAATTAATTTCTAAGAGCAGTTATATTAAGTTATTAAGCTCCAATCCAAGTAGCTGAAGAAACAAAGCAATTTCAATATTAATTGAAAAGAAACAGTGACATGGTAATAAAATGGGTGCATTTATCTGAGTGATGAATATAAGAAGTATTAGGACAATAAATTGTGTTCACTTTTTGCTTCTTTGTTTGTAAATACACCACCAAAAAAAAGAACCATCACCTTTAAGATCCTTATGGAATGGTACCTCTAGAGATCCTTCTTATTTTTAAAAGCACTGATTGTTAAAATATTCACATCCTAAAGTACTAATCACCTTTTGAAAAAGTGAAAACACATTTATACCTCCTTCATTCAGCTCTAACACCAGAACTATTCACTGCATATTTGAATCATGGGGAAACATCTGAAAACACAGATTGCAAATGGAGAATCCATCATGTGCAGAAGGGTCACAAATGCTCCTTTTACCACTTGAATAAACTACATTTTACTAGATTGGAATCAAATGCTTTTTCCAGCACTTTTCATTTCAATTTGTGTTCACAGAGGTGCCCCCAGCAAATTTCAAGAAAACTGCAAACCTTGTCCAAGACTCCTAATTCAAAGCAAACTCCCTCTAAAGCCATCACGAGTACAACAGGCTGATCAGCCAATTTAAAAGCTGGATACACAAACTCAAAGAGCAGGAAAGACAGACGTTCCAGTCGCAGCCAGAGGAAAATAAACCAGTCAGAGGATAAGTCCATTCAAGTGCAAATACATCTGACTGTCCAACTTCCTCCTGACAAAACCAGCCAAACCTCTCTGATCTGCTGTGCTTACATGGTGTCAACTGGCTCCTCTGCGCTTTCACCTGCGCAGAGGTCAGGAGCCGTCCTGGGGCAAGTCCCATTCCCACCTGTCCCAGGGAACGCTTCCCTCTGGTCCTAGTGCGGGCTGGGGCAGGGCACACCCCTCGGTTCACTCCTGGGTGACCCCAGATCTGACACCACAGGCTCCCGAGGAGGGGCCCGTCCCTGCCGCTGACGTGTGTGAAGGAATTCCAGCCCCTCCTGCTTCAGACGGCGTCCCACGAGCAGGGAGAGCAGCTCTCCAGTCTGACATAAACCCCGGTGTCCCGACTCTGCGAGGTGCTGGCTTGCTCAGGAGCTTCCTGCAGGAAGAAAGCAGCACACGGAGAGCAGCACCCGCTTTAGTCCCATGTTCAGGGGGTGCGAACTGTCTCCAGAAAGGGCTCAGCTACAGCCCCAAGGGGCTGGAGCTGCAGTGGATGTTCACAGTCACAGGAGCAAACACCCGCCTTGCTCAGGTGAGGCCCCATTTCCTCGGTGGGGTTGGGCAATTCCACACTGAGGTCTCATCTAGGAGCATCACCTGGCAGTGCTCACCAGCTCCGCCATCACCCATTTGCAGCCTCTTTCCAGGTGAGAAACTTGCTGGAGAGGGGCTGTGGCTTTCCTGGAAAGGAAAGTGGGGCTTTTGGTATGAACTGCAGAGCTGAGTAATAAACCAAAAACCCTTACATACTGTGTTACTGCAAACTTGGTATGAAGACAAGTTGAAGATGAAAGAATAAAATGGGATTTTGGAATTGCACCTGTGTTCATCTAACTTGAACAAATACACAAAAACATCTTAAAACAATCTTAAAAACATCTGAAAGAATCAGCAAAAAACCCACCAATAATTTAAATAAGCCTTTGCACAGCATTTTACCATCTTGCTCTTTTGTTTGCTTTAAAATCATCACACAAAACAGTCATATTTCTGTATTATTTTGATGCAGTTTTTGCACCTGTGCCAGTAATATTTTGCTATGGTCTGTAAGAACATATATAGGAAATGTATTTTTAAGCTACCACTGATAGGTCAAATATTTCATAGGTGTGTAAAGCCCCATTTCATGCTCAGCTGACTCCACAAGGCATTTGTCAGAAATATTCTACTAATTCAAAATGAAATTGCAGATAAATTGCTTAATATTACACAGCAAGTAAAACAGATCAAAGTATAAAGCAGCAGATGCTTTCACTCTGCAATCATTTGTCCAGTGACTATAAGCAGAAAAATAACTAATAAATTATTCATAGGGAACCTAATTATGAAATTAAGTGTGAAAAGGCATAGCTGAAACTGTTATGAGTAAAAACACTCTGAAAAGCAATAGCCTTGTGCTAGTCCTTTAAGTCCAAGTGTTCCTTACTACTGCATTCCAGAGCTTTGGATCTTGTGAAGGCCTGGTGAAGAAGTTAATTTTATCCTAAACAGCAGGCAGGATATTAACAGCAACACAGAAAATTATGCTAGCTACACTTGGAGGTCATTGGAATTAGAGCCATTTGGGGTGAACTGCCCTGGAATGAAATTCAGAACTGGTGATTTTCAATGAGGAGACTTGCTTGCCCATCCCCCTGGCAAACCATGGCCAGGACACAGGAAAGGTGCCTGGCTCTAAACTCAGGGCAAATGCTCAGGCCAGGAGGCAGATTCTTCTCCCTCACATCCCTTCACATCAGGATTTCTGGAGAACTAGTGGAAGAAAGACACTGCATGGCCTGAACCCTGATCTGCTCACAAGAAATGTGGCCATTTTTGCTTCGTTTGGCATTTTTCATGACAAGGAAGGAGATGCACAAGCCTAATAGTGAAAATGTGTCTTGAATGTCACCTGCAAGTGTATACAGAACACATCAAAGAGAGAGAGAGAGACTAAAGCAAAACTGACAAGGGGTATCACTAATTTTATCAAAATGGTGCTGTGTTGTAAAAATGGTGTTTTTAAAGAGTACTTCAAATTCATCTGTGTACAGCAGAACTTCTGGATTTGGAGTCCACAATCCACATGGAAAGAACAGGTGTCAGAATGAGAGGACAGCAAAGATGCTTCAGCTCCAGAGGGAGAAGGTGCTTGCCTGGGGCCTGTGAGCTGACACAACTTACAGCTTCCTACAAAAGCTGTGCACAGGCCATGGGCCAGGCCTTGCTGCGCCAGGTCCTGCTCGTCTCTGCTGCCACATCAGCAGCATCACGTGCCTGGGAGCTGTCAGACTCCTGTGGTGAGCTGGCCTGGCTGGCAGCCACACATCTGTCCAGCTGCTTCACCCCCCAAGAGAGAAAACGGGAGGAAAAGAGCAAGAAAACTCATTGGTCAGAACAGAGACAGGGAAGTCACTTACCAAGTACTGCTGGGGACTAAACAGACTCAGCTCAGGGAATTTATTGTTTTGGAGAAAAATTTGACAAACCGTAACACACCTTTCCTCCAAGTTTCCCAGGCTCAGCTGCACTCCAGGCCCTGCTCTGCTCCTGTGTTACAGCTGCAAGTGACAGTCCCTTCACTGAGGCAGGGGTAGCCAGAAGCTTCTGGGTGTTGTTCCAGGTGCAAAGTGCTTTCTCTGTGCTGCACCTTCCTTCTCACTCTCTTCCTGTGCTCTGACATTGTTCCTCTGTGGGCTGCAGCCCTTTTGTGGGAGTACCTGCATTGGCACGAGTCATTCCCAGAATCACATTATTATGTGCAACAAGTTTAAGCAAAACTGGTCCAGTAATTCTTCCAGGGTAAACTCTTAACCAAAAAACCCCTTTCCTACTTTAGCTCGTTTATAAGCACCAGAGGAAAACAAAAGTAGTATCAAAACAGTAAAAAACCAGAATCCTTATAGTCCATACATTCTTTCCCTGTATTTAAGGCAAATTCAGCAAACCTTCAATCCATTAACCCAAGCTGCTCACTGTTTGAAAAAGATCCCCCTAAAGCTTTAAAGCACACCCTTGAGCAGAGACTAAATGCTCTGCATCACACCTGCTCTGGCCCCACAGGGCCAAGCCTGCAGGGGCTGTGCAGTGCTCCAGGACAGCGTGCCAGCCACACCACCCCAGCAATTCTCTAGCCTGTACCATCATCCAAATTCAGAACACAAACCACAGCCATCTGGGAATTTGTTTCTGTTATTCCACATGGCCACTTTAGACAGACGTCCCAGACTGACTCCCGGCCTTTTCAGGGCTTACTTGTAACTCCATTCAGGGGGCCATACACAGAAAAATGCTGTGCAGATGAGGGCTTCTGCTCTGAGGCTTGACTTGCATTAGAACTGTCTGTGCAAGACTAAAAAAAACCATTCAAGACCATGGGGAGGATCTGTAATGGGGAACAGTTGTTTGCAAGAGGAAGGATCTCTCCAAAGCCAGCTGTGAGAAGCAGCAGTCAGGCAAGGACAGAGCCCATCAGTCTTCACTCCAAAACAATAAAAAAATTCTGACAGCTCTGGTAAGAACTTTCCAGCAGGTGAAGCAATTGCTTCATCAGACTGGGGATCTATTTCATCACTGGATCTGATTTCAGAAATCAGCATTTTAAACTGACCAAACAACAAAAACAGCCGCTGAAATTCTGCCCACCTGAACCATCTGGAAAACCAGCCAGGTGGAGGAAAAAATCACCATCAGCACTCAAACAGATGCTGCTCCATATTCATATTTAACAGCTTTCCCCTTTCCTAGTCACTTCATCCAGATGTTCCAGAAGGTACTGGAAGTTCAATTAGAGGTGATATTTTATAAGTGCAAAGTAAAAACAACTCCATTATTTATCATTCCAGAGTGAAGTTGAACAAACACGGTTCCTCAAGTAAGGCAGCCTTCAGCAGCTCACACAGCAAAGCTCACCTTGTGCTGGACCACTCTGCTCAGCTGCTTCACAAAAGAAGACAGGCTTGAGCTTCACGGCATTTGAAATTCCACCTATTTAAAAGTTTCCACAGAGTCCCTGAAGTAGAAATGCAGAACATGTGGGACAAAATTCTAACCAAGTCCTAAAGGAAGGCAGACAGTAAGGTACCACCCTACAAACTCTCCGGAGAGAGTGAGCTGCCCAGTGCAGACAAGTCCCTGTGTGTTACTCCTGACTGGCTCATGGAAAGATTTGCAATGAAGCACTCAGGCCCCAAACTGACCATGTTCAGCTTGGCAAAACAAAGTTTCAATACACAGAAAAGCCAGATCTCTTCCAGAATTTACTCCTCCATGCACTGATGACAAATACCACTCCTAAAAGGTGTCTTCATTAAAGTGGAGATTAAACTTTCTCAGAGGCAGAAATCAATTTCTGATAGGAACTGAAGAAATTAAAAATGGCAGCAACTGAGGCAGTTGCAGCTGTAGTCTGTTAAGACTCTGCATATTGCATTTTAAAAACTATGAAGCAAATCAGTATTTCAGAATGTTGTAATTTTATTGTGCTTAAACATTTAAGATGCACGTGAAAAGTGATATAGATGCAATAAATGGCACCAAACATTACAGAACTTTTGGCCGTAGACAGGTTGTATCTCTGCATAAATGACATCACAACAGCATTCTCAGCTGCAGAACTGCATACATAGATACTTGTAACAAAGTCAGCAAACAGTTCATTCCATACCCATTAATATTGTACAGATTTAGGCGCTGTTCTTTCACTAGTTACATGGATAAGGAAGAAAAACAGGGATTCACAGAAGTGGCTGCACAGCAATAGCTCTTAAATGATCCCTGTAAGGAATGGTTTGGTGAAGGACTGAACCTAATCCAGTATTCTCCACACTAAGGCAAGAATATTTACTGTTGACCTGCCCACCAGCCCTGAAGAGATACTGGTTTAACCTGCTCCAAAGAGGCAGAAGAAGGAAATTCTGGAATATCCCTAGCTTATTAGGAAAGTTCATGATCTACATGTTTAGAAATCTTTTGCTTACACTCATTTTGCTGCAAATTAGGCCAGCTTCTGCCTGTAAATAGACAGGAGAGCTGAGCTTACCACTGTTCTCATGCAGCAGCAGAATGCTGTCAGAGGTATCCTCGATCTTCTCTTTTACTAACCCAGCTGCTTTACCCAGCTCAGCACATCATATAAACAAAAATACCCAAACCATATAAAGAATTGTGTGAAAAACTGTCTTTTTCACAGCTCCTGAAAGAATAAATGGGTATCAATATTCATTGTAATGCCCTCTAGAAGGCTTGGTATTCCTTTAGAAACAGTTCCTACGACTGAAAGCTTAGAAGTGTTAATATTTTCTTGCCTTCTGAAACCTGGTAACAAATGAGAAATAACCTATTTTTAAAATATATGTAGGGAACAATGAGAAGCTTATAATAAAACCAGTGATGGTGCTCTTCATGTCTGCACACTCAAGAAGCCACAGCACACAGACACGAGGGTCTGCTCGCCAGCTGTTCTGCAGGAGTCGTTCACACTCAGTCATTCAGTGCTAAGCAGAAATGGTAACAAGGCACCCGCCACAGGATCAGAGGTGAAAATGAACTGCAACACCCATTCCCATCACCTCTCCACAGCAGGAAGGGCAGCTGTGCCCAAGCTGTTTCCCAAGCTGTTCATTCCCGGCTTCACTCCGGTGTGCTGTGCCATCTCCACGCTCACACCTATGGAGTGCCAGGTCTGGAGACAAGCAGCAGCTTTCAAGGTTCAGCAGCTCTTTGTTGTTATATCAAGTCTATACACCCTTGGCACATATGGGTATCATCATTAAACAGAGCAACGGGTGACCAGAGAAAGTTACTTGAGTCCTGCAGGCAAGAAAAAAAAAAAAGGCAAAACTACCCTGAAGTGGCCAGGCCCTCTGGTCTCTCCTGCTACACCCTTCATGTCTGGATGAATACCATTTTCTTGGCATTTTTAAGGGCATTTTTTCCCCTCAGAAGTGGTGCTGCCACGGAAAGAAGCATACAGACACAAAACCACAGAATTTGCCTGTGCTTAAAGACAAGATGGAAGAGGGAAAAGAATTTTAAAAGCTCAACACACATTTCTTTCATCACATCTTAATTCTGGACTGCATGAAACCCTTATTTATTAACAGTAATATGTTAGGTCATTCAACCATTAAATTTCAAGAATGTGCCTGTTAACAAGTCTGCTGATTAGGATTAATTAGGAGGTGGAATTTCTTATGTGGTACCTGATCACAGAGTTTAGAGGAAGTACAAAAAACAAGAAATCACAGCTCCTACAACAAAGGAATCAAACTGATTGCTAAAATATTTTATACAAAGCTACATTTTCTTAAAGAGTCCTCACTTGAGGCAGTCAGGCACTGACCAGGGCCAGAGAGTAAGCAAGGTCCAACACTCACCTGGGTAATTGCTCTTAATTTTTGTCCTTGAAGAGATGAAGTGCAACAGAGCACATGTTGGGGATTCATCTGCCACATCTGCCCTCAGTGCTCTGAAACCTGAACTGATGGGGCCTTTAATGGGAAAAATCCTACTAAGGAATCACAGAATACCTTGGGTTGGAAGGGACCTTTAAAGGCCATCTAGTCCAACCCACCTGCACTGAGCAGGTGTTAACAAACTTTCCAAATACTGTAAGTACCAGAATTTTTCAATAATCTAATCCCAAAACCTCCCCTAAATTAAAAAGAAACAAAATTAAACAAAATTAGTCCAAATACAATCAACCTGTCCCCTTGGTATCACAAGTCTTAATTTCTAACAACATAGCAGCAGCTCTTTAAAATATACACCTTATTAATTACTACAGTTAAAACCAAACAGCTTTAAATGTTAAAAAAATATTTATTTCAATTTTGTATACAAAAAAGGTCAAAACATCTGAACATTTATTAGTACTGACAGTTTTTGTGAATATTTAATGGCATGTATTTCTAAGCTCACTTTATAAAACAAGTGCTTATAGAATTGTAATTGGGTTTTTGATTTTCCTTAAGTATCTTTTTTCCAACTGACTAGCAGCTAATCCAGTGCTTTTAAATAAGTATCAGAGCTTAACAGATCCAGTGTGTTTCGCTGCAGTTTTTGACCAGAGCATTAAAAGATTTGTCTAAGGAACCAATGCTACATCCTTCTCATTTACATGTAATTATTACCTGCTGAGAAAAAGATGCAGTTTTTTGATACTTATTTTCAGTGAACATATCAAAGTGAGCCTCCTATAAAAGTGTCTGCTATTTTATTCTATGGCTGTTGCATATACACAGAAACAAGCAAGCCCAAGGACACACCAAAAATTAGCACTCTGTATGCACCAGGTGCCTTAGAGCCTGCCAGAGAGCCCTTTGCACAACACAACAGTGTTCTCACACTCCCTGGACGAGGCCACACTGCAGCTGTGCCTGCTGCCTCGCAGCACCCCGAGCCCAAAGCCTGTGTCACGATATTGTGCTGAACAAATGGTGCACGTCTCAGCAAACACGAGCTTCTCCTACATACATGAGCTACAAATAGAAGGTGTACTATTTATTTAAAAGACTCAGTAAAAAAATGTTTCTTTATGAAAAATGCAGCGCTGCTTTTAAAATTCAAAAGGTAACCCCATAGAAAAGTAGACATCATAAAGCACAGGCTGGTGAAACCCTTAAATTGCTCATCCTAATGTTCTACTACATCAGTGCTGAAGAGATACCTGCAGGTCTGTCAAAAGCCAACAACCAAATTATTCCTCTGCAATCACACCTCTCCAAGACTGCAAATAGTTTTAGAGGAGTGTCCTGAGTTTCCCAAGTATTTCTTTCATCGCAGGATAAAATGCCTGGACAAAGAGTGATTTTTCAGAGTGATACTGGAAGCAGACCCCTCCAGGTTCATTAGTTAACCCTGCTGAAGAGGCAGCAGTGCCACAGGCAGGACGGCCTCGTGTGGAGGGTCTGCCCAGGGGGACAACTCAGCTCCAGGTCTCCTCTCAACTCCTCTGGTTGGGTATGGAAATTCGAGAAAATGAAGAATTCAAGGTAGCCTGTATTTGGGCATGATCTCCACAATTCTGCAAACTCTCAGCTCTGATAATGGGCTTCAAACAAGACAAACATAGAGAAATAGTGGAATTTCTAAAGCTGCATGAACAGCACATACAAAATACAATTTCCAAGCTT
Organism: Atrichornis clamosus; assembly: GCA_013400975.1. Taxonomy (NCBI): domain Eukaryota; kingdom Metazoa; phylum Chordata; class Aves; order Passeriformes; family Menuridae; genus Atrichornis; species Atrichornis clamosus. The sequence goes on from WBMZ01014580.1 coordinate 56,485, forward strand.
TCTTAGAAAGGGAAAGAGACGTTTTAAAAAAGTATATTACTAAATAAATATATTCTTCATATGGCATATCCACTTCCCTTTATATAAAACTCTTTAACAAATTATTTCAGCTCTGGAAAGGGCAGCAGTTTTTGATTTAAAACATAAATATTAAGAAAGGCTTTAGGAAATCATAAGTAGTTACAACCCAGTTTTATCACATACAAGCTCTAGATAATATGGTGTGTTTTGAGGAAGACTGCAACACCAAAGGTTGTATTAAATAATTCCTTGGTAAGAACAGCAGGGTGAGGAAAGCTGCAACTATTTTTCACACATTTTGGAAGACTGCTCAAAAGCTTAAACCTAGACTCACATGACCCAGCTGTTGTCATCAAAGCGATCTTTTCAAGTGTCATTTCACATGCCAATCCCAAAAAAAGAGTTGGTCATCATAGATAACTGAGAAAGGTTTGTAAGGAAAAATTGCATCGTTTTAAAGTTACATAGAAAATTTAATGTTTCAGCTGCAATGGATAAAGAAAACCTGTTGTCTGAGAACACCAGTAGTCCAGAAGCCAAGGAATTCTTAAAGCTACGCAAAATAATTTAAGGAGAAAAAAAATACAGTTTGGTAAAACCATCTGTCTTCTTCCACATTTAAGGTGCATTAAGATGGAGACAAAGATTACTTTTTGATTCCTCTCTCACACTTCTTATTCAAGTTCCAACTTTGAGTCTGAAGTCACAAAATCCTCTGCAGTTTTTCAACTAGTAGTAAAAACAATGGAAGAAAGATTATAAATTATTCTGCAAATTACAGATTACAAATAAATCTGTAAGTATTTGGTAAGTCTGAATAGCACTTCACAAGTGACATCAACGCCTGCCAACTTCACCATCTCTCAAACCGACAAAGCCTCTGCCGCCTTATTTCCTCTTCTGAATGCTCAGGTGGGAACCAAAACCCGTAAGGTCGCTGCTCACTGGTGTGTGTTCCTCTACCAAAATCTGCATGACACAATGAAAAACAGCTGTTATTTTGTTCTGTAATACGAGAAAAATGCACATACATCCTGTAAGCCAAAGCATCACAACACAAAGGAAACAGGGAATTGCCTGTTTTCAATTCTGATGATTTTGGGGCAATTACAACTTCCAGAAACTGCTCTTAAAGACAGTCAAATAAAAACTAAAACAAAAAAAATACCCCCAAACAGTAAAACTACCACCACCCCAAAAAACCCCAACTCAGAAACAGAACCAAACAACAAACCACAACTAAAAGAACATCTAACAGGTATTAACAAGTATTCACATTTTTCACGATCCCTACTTCATACAGCAAACTCCAGAATGTTAAACTATTTAAATGTCCTCAGCAGTTACTTCTGGCAAAATAAGCTTTTGTGTTTGCCTTTAGTACCAAGCCCAACATGTGCAGGCCCCACAGCAGATGCACTCACAGCTCCCACCCCAGCTGGCAGCAGTCTCAGGAGGGGAGGACACGTGGCAGCTCGACCAGACCCAACTGGAAGCACAATAATCTGAGCAGCAAGAGCACACCAAGAGCCACAGGTCTCTGCCCTGGCACCAAAGAGGAGCCAAGAACAGGCTATTCCAGCAGCTCCCCAGAACTCACATTAAGTCACCAGCAAAGAAACAATTCCAAGGTTTGGTTACACACACCAGCTCAGCTGAGGGGCTCTGGGAAACAAAAATCAGAGTCTGCCTTCTGAGCGTAAGTACAGTGTTAAGGATAAGCAAATAAGCTTTAAAGGTAATCAAACCAATGATAGTAAAGGCAATAATGCCTTTGCAGCATTCAGCATTTCTTAAACTTTCACCTGCACTGCACAGGGTCAAAACTGCACTGAAATGTTAAAGTTTATCTTTTTAAAATCATCATAATAAAGAAACCATTTGCATTTAAAAAAAAAAAATCTTTTCAGTAGTGAAATTGTCAAATACCAAGGTTTCTTATGAAAACAGTTCTTTTTCTATACAGTGTCCTTGGTTAATTTTTGTTTAAGGAAACAGATACCACTTACACAGTTAGGACAAGTACTTCAGAGACCCCATAAAATATGCTCAACACTTCGAACGTACATGTGCTTTAATAATCATTAGGAATAGAATGAGGTGTTATAAAAAAGATGAAAAATCCTCTATTATATGTTGACCCAAAAATAAAAGACTACGCAATATATTTTGAAAGGCTTTATGTTAAATAAAAGATGCTATTTTACATCAAACAATATGGTGAGGAACAAAGTTGTCTGGATGTTACTGCTTAAACACATGCATTTTTATCTGCAGGCATGTATTTAAATTATCCTGTTACCTAAAATAGATCCCTGACACCTCTTTTCTTAATTATAGCAGAATTATTAATGAAATAACACCTTTATCTTACCAAAATATTTATAAGCCACAGTGTTCAGAAATGGTAATTAGGCCACAACTACTACTGAAACACCACCTGATGTCTGTGCAAGAAACAAACACAAGCTTCTAAACACATCAGCAAAAAACATGTAAAGACTAATGGATTTTAAGGTTGTATTTCAGGTAATGGGAAAACTGCAACAACACCAGATAATAGACAAAACCAAAGGATATAGTACAACAAACTTAGAACTAAGCATTAACCCTTACACAGCATATTTTAAAGTTAATTTTATTGTGAACTAGAACTATGTTCTGTAAATACAGAAGACTGGGACCTCCCTGGCCCTGTCCTGTCACTCTGTGCAGGAGCTTCTTTGGTTACTGAAGTTCACAATGAAAGCATTTTGGTCCAAACCAAGAAAATCACTGTAATTGCAACAGATATAACTAAACCTGTATTAATGCAATGCAGACAAAGCTTTAATAACCTTAAACATTTTCATCCATGTGATAAATAAAAACGCTTATCCTGCCTAAAATCCTCCCTGTAGGTTGGCATTGCAGCACATCAGTCTGAATCAACAATGCCCCACAGGCACAATGGACAATGCACCGAGCACTGCCTCGAAGGTCACTCAGCACCTCAAACCCAGAAACGGATCAATCACAGACACACAGTCTCAAATGAAGGTGACAACACTGACTGTTCTCACTTTTTCAGATACTTTTGCCAGTATGAACAAGCAGGCAGCTCTCAGAGGACAAAGCTGAGCAGGTGTTGCTCGCAGCTCACCAGCACTGAGCAGGTGCCCAGCCCTGCTTCCCGCTCCCTGCTCTTCCTCCAAATATGATAGAAAGTATCAGTTTTTCTAGTACCAGTCAATACTAGGAAAAGGAGAAAACAACAAACCCAAAGAACTTCTGCTTCCCAAAGAAAGCACGCACGGGAAAGGACGTGCCTGGCTCCACAGGAAGCAGCAGTTCAGTTCCACAAGTCGAACAGACAACGCAGACCTGCCCTGCTGAACGTGACACGTGAACCTCCAGCCAGCCCCGCGGCACAGGCAAGCAGAGCAGAGCACAAAGCAGCACGTGGACTTCACAGGAGCTCCAGAGACAGGGATTTGTGGCACAGCAGAGCAGAACTGATGCCACCAGCTGATACTGCAAATGAGCCATCCGTTTAGTCACCACCTGCACACTGCCCTCTGATCACCAAGATCAGCTGTAAGGACAACTTGAAACGTGCCACCCTGCCATTGTCAGAGCAACGCCTGTAGAACGTGTGTGAAGGATGCATTTTTTACTCTGCTGCAGGAAATTCAGCATAAGAAGGATAAATCAGCTGGTCATCTTGCAGGGTGAGCCAAACAGACAAAATCTCCACAGGGGGTTTTAGTTCTGCTTGTAGTTCAAGCCCCAAAAGTATTACATCAAACACTCTCAATTTTTCCTCTTCTCTCAAGTTATGGCTTTAGTTTTAGGTTAGATGATAGGATTTGCAAGAGAGTTTTTGTAAGATTGAGGAAGAAAGGCGTTAGAGTGCTGTGGATGTCCTTTGGGGACCGAGAATGACATCCTCCAAGAAAAAGATCAAGACTGTTAAAATAGGTGCAAAAGATGTATGGTTTATTTATTGAAAATACTAAGCAATAGTGGCTTGGAAATACTTGATTAAATGTCATAACTTCAAACACTTGCTTGGCTTTCATTTATACCAGTTTTATATGAAGTATCTCATCGACAAATAGTATAGCCCTGCTAACTTTAACAACAATATATAGGTGGGTTCACAACCCACTCTTGGGTGTGCTACAGAGACCACATCCTTTGTGCTACATTGTCCCACCTGTGCTATACACCTGACTTGCCTTGCTTTTCAATGCAAAAACACCAACGTCTAAAGTGTTGTTTGAGAAAATGGGAGTTATCTTAGTTTATAAATATCCAAACTTACTTTTTTTATAACCAACCAGATATTTCTGATTCATTTGGAACTGGAAGTAGCAAACTGGAGGGCAGTGAGAAGACAGAGTCGGAAGCCCAGTGTTGGTCTTGTCATTTCCTATCTTCCAGCCAATTAGCATTCAAGTGTTTAAGTCAGTTTAACCAAACTATCTGATGATTTACTGAGTTGTACAGAGAATCCTAAGGAAAGGCAGTGATATATTTTTCCTCCTCTCGTACTTTAGAAGGACTAGGAGGCTTCCAGAAAGAGTTGAGACAAACAAAATAGAGCAGTCTTTTCACTGTTTTGTGTTGCACTAGAAGCCAGACAATTGAATAAAAAATATTAAATGGAAAAACTGCTTTTATTCTTTCCTGTCTTTCCCTCTGCAAAATGCAGACATGCTACACAGTCTGAGAAATCTGGCTTTTAGCACTTACCACTGCCCAATTTTTTCCTACTCAGCTCCAAGTAGACCACATTCATTAGCCTACGCTATTGTTTCTAATGCTGCCCTTTGAGTTTCTGTCAATGTATGAAAGAATTTTGTCAAGCTATGAAGCAAACCATTCTTCCTGGTGCTGATGCCAATATGCCTCATCTACAGGCTTGAACATAAACTGGTGAAGAAGAGAAAGGGAAGTAACTACTGTTTCTGTGCTATGCTTTGGAACAGCTGACAAATGAAAAATCAAAGTAGCAGGAAACAAGAGGGTAATAAATTCAGAAGGAAGGTAACATACCATGAGTCCAGACACAACTGGAGCAAGCGAGAACAATCTTGAACAGTCTCCCTCTCCCTTGTTTTAAAGGGAGATAAAATTGAGAAACACACAAAACCATTCCCTCCCAAAGGTCTGATAATTTCTTTTGGTTAGGAGAGGAGATGGCTGAGACTTCATCTTAAATCCCTTCATACTTGAGGATTTTTATATTTATTTTAATCGTGCCTCAGTCTCATGTTTGCTGTATCAATACCACCAAAATAAACTCTCTAAAGTAACACAAATTGTTAAAAGCACATTGGTAACATTTTTAGAAACCATCAGTCACTGCCTCCTAAGCCAAAATCTTACTACACACTCCCATCACCCATTTGCTACAAATAATCAATGCTACAATGCAGAAGTAAGAGGGTATAGACCACTTGATGCCCTTCTGCAAAGAATTGAGGAGATTAGTTTTATAGCTACCTCCAGCTACCATTTAGCTGGATACTGAAAATACTACAGGAGAGATGGCATAAAATAATCTCGCAGCATTTTCCAAGCATCTAATAACTCCCCAGATGTTAATTCACCTGAACTATGCTAAACTCATTATTAACTGAAAACAGTTGATACATAAAATCAAATACATCTTTCTTTCCCAAGTATTGAAAGGAATTTATTAAACAACTCAAAAAAGCCCTACATATGCTACTTAACCAGTCTCTAAGCTAAGACAGACTGACATCTATTCCTTGCCTGAAAAGTAAGAAAGGTATGAATAACTTCAGTTAAAAGAACAGTTTCAGGTAGGCTGGTATTTATGATAATGTAGTAGAATTATTTTGTTGAGCTGCAAAAAGCAAGGTATCCTTGCCCTTAGAAAATGATTAATTTACTCAGTCACATATCAGAAAAAAGTTCAGAATATCACTTTTAAGATGATCCCAATGAAAAAAATGTAAACTATGTACAATCTATAGAATTAATCCAAAGACAAACCAAAGTTAAAACAGTAAATTATAGGCATATCTAAAATTAGGACTATTCACTGACCTTAGTTTACCAGTAAAAACATTCTCAGACTAAGTTTGTTAACATTTACAAGAATCTTTATATAAAAACCCACTTTGTTTTCCCGTTGCTGCATTTCTGCTTGCCTAACAAAGGCCCACAGCAACAAAGAAACTCCGAACAATATCCCCTTCCCAATGCCAAGACCAAGAAACCCAGATGGATGGATGGAGATACCAATGCAGACTGGAGTCACTCCCCAGCAGCTACCACTTTCTCCAAGGGTAAGAGAGTGCTTTCATGCAGCCCACACACAGCTCCTTCTCATTATGCCCACAGCTGGTAAGCAGAAGTGCCTGTTCTCCAGCAAGGTGACCCTGCCAAACCCACTGTGAAAGGAACAACTTTTGTTCCTTTACTAAAAAGTTCAAGTTACTGATGGGGAAAACCAAAAAAAAATTTCCAGAGACCACTGAAGTCAGAGAAAAGACTCCCATTTGTATCACTACATCTTTGGTCAAAATATCAAGAGGCCTCTACCTCCGTATGCAAACCATGCTTTTAGAATAGATGTAGTGTGTATGTAAGCAGAACATCTCTACCTACATCAAATATTTAACTTTTTCTAGTGTTTTCCTCCTATTTTAATTGTTTTCAGCTGCTGAAACCTTTGTAAGAAAACCATCCAAAAGAAAACTGCATTGGCAGTATCTGCAAAGGTATTTAGGAAGTACTACAAAAATTGCTCAGCATTCTGTATATATTTTAGCATGAAAACCTGCATAAATTCTTATCTCAAAATCTTTTGGACCAATAGCCAGAACCTATGTCAGCAACTGTCAACTTGTAGACCAAGGACCAAAGGAAGCTAACCCTTTAGGCAGTACTTCCAAAAATACCTCTTCACAGAACTGTTCTTTTCCCCACAGTATTTCATAGTGCTAACTGTTGTGGTTCTAGTTTAAAAGATAAGCCTGGGGTGAAAGGCTTAGCGGTGCTCTTACTTATTTGGTCAATTTTTATCACAATTATAAAGATGATCAGAAGGGTTTTAGTTCCAATTTTCAGCAAACCTGTTTTATCCTGCATCAACCACTGTATTTATAAAGAGACAGATGGAAGAATATTCATTAAATATTTGTAAAATAATTCTGGCTATGCTTCTTGTTGCAAGCTGTCTGCTACTTACACTGGTACCAAAAACTTCTGTGTGGAAATGATAAAAATTTACCCATTTATTTTCCCAGAAATTTACTTAAAGTGCTAGTGATCAGGATCATAGAGCATGGCTGCAGTTTTAGAAAGGTATTTGGAACACGAGGTTTACTCAATGGGTTTTCCAAGAAGTGTGTTGGGTACCTGAGACCATACATAGCCTTTGAATTAAAAAAAAACAAACCAACCAAAAAATACCCCAACACAGAACTTGCATCTAATTCTTAAGGTCCAAGTCCTAGCATATGACTTCATGAAATGTATTTTAATCTGATATAATGCACTGCACATTTGAGCACATAATCTGTTTTAAGGTATTTCTACAGAAAACCACCATATTCAAGTGCAGTGACTGGCATTTCAATAATTGCAGAAAGGAAAGATAACATTGACTGCAAAAAAAAAAATACAGCATTTCTCCAGCTTCATCACAAGTTTCATTCTTACTAAAATCTTCCATGGATTTGGCAAATTTCACAGACTGCTAATAAAAAGTCCTGTCTCAGCAGAAGCTAACAGAAATGAGAACCCTCACAGAGAACAGATAAGCCAGAGGCCCAGGAATTCCCTAACTGCACCAAATGACAATGACTAGCCCATACCTGGCCATCTAAAAGCTTTTGAGTGGATAGATATTTATTTGTTTAGTTTCAAATTAAAACTAAAGAAATACATATATAGACAGTTTTGTGATGAAATGTAAGAGGAATATCTATATCTGATACTTCTAGGCATTTCTCCTTAATCACAAACTATTAAGATTATCACCTCCATGTTTAGAAAACTCAGTCTTTTGTGCAGAAACATGAGCTTGCAAAGGATTCTTAACATTATTGAGATTGAAAGTCAGACACTTAGAAGTTCAACTCACAAAAAATCCCAACACCCACCACAACAAAAATCCAAATCCACATCCCACACTAATCAAGATATTTCTTCTGAGCAGAATAGCAAGCAAACACTAAATCAGGGACTTGGTTATACCAGGGTTACATTATGGGTGCCTGCTAATACCAGCATTAAACAGAAATGTCAGCCATATATTTAAACTTCATAGTAAAGGGAGTTTAAATATCAAAGGCTATAACTTTTTAAAATCCAAAGTTATTTTCTTTAGTGAAGGAAGAATTATTGCCATTTGAAACCAACACAGAACTACAAGAATAAGAATAGAAATTAAAAAAAAAAAAGAAAACCCAAATGAAATCAACAAACTTTGGAGAGAAAAACAATTAATGTTGTTTAAATGGACTCTTGTTTGAGGCAACAACATGTCTAAAACTGGGAATGAAAGAAATGTAAGCAGCAGTTTCTTTCAGCAAATGGACCTAAATCACTAAAATAGTTTGATAGTCCTAAAACTGATGCCTATACAGATCTCAAACCAGCTTAGCAATTTCTTTTTTGCACTAGACTCATTATTACTACAGAAATTTTCAGCATATTGCATAAAAACAGATCTACAGTTCAGGAATGCCTGAATGGGGAGTAAACAGAAATGCTCCATCTTTATGGTGAGTTTAGATAACCCATATATGGGATTAGAGAACAGTATCTACTGAACTGAAACTCAATGCATGTCTTAATATAAATTAGTTTTCAGTTGTGGACAACAGCTGTTACCAGGAAGTTCTGTATTATGCCATTGATTCTTTTATCAGCTTAGCAGGAGACTATCACAGCCATTTATAGGAATGGATCAACATTCTAAATCCATAGCAGTGCATTTTGTGGCCTAAAAGCCATAATAAAAGTACTTGTGCAACTAAGGATGAAAAAGATATTATCAATCAAAATTACTGCACTACTTTGTTGTCCAAGTTACAGAGCAACTGTGATGGTTTAAATGTCGTAGTTGGGAAAAAAAATTAATAAGAAAAGAGAGCCCTAAATTGATTGTGGTACCTGCTATTACAGGCTCTTTCAAATTATTTTATGTAATTTTTTGTCATGTTAAGTACCTGTTTCATCATCCATGTAATTGCAAGAACCTCTGAATGTTCATGCTTTAGGGGAAATGTATCGTGTTCAAAGGATAGTGCTCATTCAAGCTAATTATTTTTCAAACTAACTGACAGGGAAGAATATCCTAATTGCCCATTAGCACAGTAAATTTCATCTCATCCTTTGTGTCCCTAAAACAGGTATGATCAATGACATGCTCTATATTACTTTCTTTGAGAAATAAGACATCTGCCTATAGGCAAGTTTAACCTTTACACAACTTGTTTAAAGAAATATTTTAAGAGTTCAAATCTAAAGCCTTGCTTGTCCAAACTAAAGTGCTCCAGCAGGTAGGAGAAAGAGGTGCAATATAAAGCACTCCTGTGAAGCCACTGAAAACAAGATCTCTATGTTTGATCACACCAAATTATATTGGAACCAATACACAGTGATGCTTTTTCCTGCTTCACTTGTCTGTGAGGCTTTAAAACTATAACCAGCACTGAAACCAGGCACTGCTGGAGTGTTAAGAAACGCTGATGTCACAAATTGAAAAGTTTCTCATGTTTCTCCAAAAAACATATATTCCGTCTTAGAGCACAAAACGTCTCTTTGTCCTAAAATAACAAGCAGGTAAAAAATACTTACCTGTAGTGTTGTAGACTATTTAAGGCTACAAATAAAAGTTGCAGATGTTTTACACTGATCCACGAAAGCCTCTAAAGTGCATACTGTCTACTTATTTATATTACCATAATCTTATCATTGTTATTTGTATTGTTTTCTTGACAGTTTCAAAAAACTGCACAAACGTGGCTCATTCTTGCAAGTAACATCTCAAAATGCTTAATATTAAAAGCTTTGAAGGATTTCTTTCTCAAACTCCAAAACTGCATAAAATGTCATGTTAAAAAGACAGTAAAATAAACAGTATCCCTTACAATAGAGCTCATTTTAGACCCATTCCTTTCCAAAATTACAAGATATGTCCAAAATACTGAAAATAAATAATGAGGAACGCTGTTTTCCCTCATGACTCCCTTTCAGTATGAATCATAACTTTAGATATAAAACGCAATAAAATTCCTACCTCTTTCATTAAGACTGTTTAGCACTGCCCTTTCAAGCTGTTCTTCTTCAGTGAGCCCACCCGTGTAATCATAGTAGCTCCTTGGAGTTCTGTGTTGATAACCTGGATAATAGCCATAATACTCTGTAAAATGAATCAAAAAATAAAAATAAATTGCTACTACTCAGCAAGTGTGAAATCAGATATTATCTTCCTGCTAACTTTCTTCCACAAATTACTTTAATTTGGGAAAGAAAAATATTATTGGAAAAGAAAAAATTTATTCAGATTCAATTACTTATACAATATATGCCATGAATTAACTTCTCATTTGCAAAGCCAGAGCATGGTAACAGGAGAGACAAAAACAACAGAAAAAAGATGGATCAAACAGCTCAATTATTTGTAATTGTTATAAGTGTCATAGAATTGGCATTATTAAGAAGTTGCACACAGAAATTGAAAGACAGTTTTCATCAGCTCCTTTTACCATTTAGTTGTCAATATCTGGACACCTCATTGGTATCACTGGAACGGCAACAACGAGAGAGGTACGTTTCAGGCTTTTTTCTCTCCCCTTTCCCCTCAGTGTCCATAAACCAATGCCATCATAAATTCAAATTATCTTCAGACCTAGAGAAGTCACGGGAAAAGATTCCTGCAGTACTCTCTACAGCTCATGTTGTGCTCTTGCACAGCTAAAGCTGCCCTGGGAAAACCCACCACAAAGATCTCACCCAACGTCCACTCACTGAGGCTGCTGCACTGCTGACAACCAACACTTTCGGACCGTTTGCAAAGTCGGCCAGAACCAAGCACAAGCCATCACCCACCCAAACACATGGGATTTGAAAGGAAAAAAATTACTTGGCTAGAGAATTGAGCAAGACTCTCTTCGTTTTAACAACACAATCTGATCTTGCCTGCGCACAGAAAACCTAAACTAACAAAAACTACGGAGAAAAGCCCCATTTTTCTATTCCATTTTCGCATGTTCAAAATACAAAGCTTTTGTGATATTTTAATTTCCAGATAGCTGAACCAGGGATTTGGAAGAACCACAGTACAGAAATGTTGCCAGTTTCTTCCAACTGACAGAAAATTATACAGAAGATTTTCAAAATTAGGAAAATGGAAATAATTTTGTATGAAACAAGTACAGCATGTAATTTCCCTTTTCAAAATTAGGAAAATGGAAATAATTTTGTATGAAACAAGTACAGCATGTAATTTCCCTTTATCTTCAGTTTAGTAGCATCAATGATAGTTTTGTGTTCTCTCATCGGTTCTATCAATTCCAGATGTAACTTGTGAAGTTTCTGTGATTAATAACAAATACAGATGACAAAGTGAGGACAAATAAATAATTTCTTTCTAAAAATGATTGTGTTAAAGAAAAAAAATCCCAAGCTCTAGAACCTTTAGACAAATAAAACCAGCAATACCCTGCCTTGAGAGTTATACAGGAAAAGCAAGAAAACTGAACAGAATAACTGCACAATATTGTATACAGAAGTGTACATATATTCCTCCGTATTATGCAAATATACCTACATATATTTTATATACACATGTATGTGCACACAGATGTATGTATACATATATACATTACACACAGACATAGATGCAAAACTTCATTCTGTTTCAAATTTTTTTTGTTTTGCAATATACAACTGGCATGGGGAGATTTTCCATACACCTGCAGTGAAAACTGACTGTGGGACAGCATTTAGCTGTCTCTGGATGCAATTTTCATATATTCCCTCATTCTCCTCTACTTTATGTTGATCTGATGAAGATTTTCTCAGCAATAAATTTATTTCTGGAGGCTTCAAAATGGTGTCCGTGAAGACTAGAAAAATACCGGTACTAAAAGCAAGAAATTATCTGATGAAAGAAAAAGGATGCTGTATTTTAGGTTTGTTCTATTACCATAAATTTTTCTATGTCTGATGTTTCACAATGCCATCAAGTTGGAAGTGCTCAGAAAGCTGTAATCTTTTACTTTACAATGAGAAACAGTTTGGTAACATTGATATGTCCAAGGTGTTCCTATTAATCAAAATAAATGTCCTAATACTTTATTCATGACCTGCATTTAGAGAAAACTTAATTCAGCTACTAAATACTACATGTGTGAAAATTATACTTAAAACCTTTTTGATTCTACAGCAGTTTCCTTGTACTGTTGCATAAAATCTGTTCTGACCTTAACTTCATCTATTTTTCTATTTAAATTGGTATTTAAAGGCAGATAGTAATAAATCAGCAGTGCCAGAAAGTGAAAAACTAATCAAGATATGCATCATTAGCCTATGACACTAGAGCGAGTTTTCTTAATTCACAGATGGCCAAATTTATTACATATATCATACACCAAGCAAAAGGTTAAATCTTCCATTAAGACTTCTGCAAATAGGATGAAAGACAATCACAAAGTATATGAACAGGGAATGAATATAACAAATATATATTTTCTTAACTGCAGTTTCAAGTCATCTTAGAGAAATGAATTTAGTACAAAAAGAAATTAAATGATTTTATCTAAAGCCACACTTGGAAGACAGGATAATTCAGATTAACTCTCTCCATCTCCCTTTTGTCCAAAATAACTCATAGTAATAGCTTTTGGGGACTTCTCAAAACATGCAGAAAAAGCCAGACTTTCTTGTTGTCAGCATTCTAAAGCTTTTTTTTTTTCCCCTCAGGTGCTATGTACCCCCCCATCATGGCAGATATATTGCATGAAATCTCTTCCATTCTCCCTGCTTAGGAAGAGCTGGAAGAGAAAACAGAAAGGGCTATGCAGAATCTGCTCCTGTTCCACAAGGGTGGTCTGGTACACCCACCCCAGCTCCGAGCAGCTGGCGTTTGTACAGTGGCTGTGACAGATTACAGAGTTTAAATGTCAAAGACAAATTCTTATCTTCATTAGCTATTAAAGTACTTTTTCCGACATAAATCTTTAGAGGTCCCATCCACCCTGCTACCCTGGAATTCTGAAGGAAGATTTAGTGTCTGTGGACGTGGAATACAAAGCCACACGAGCAGCACGTCCGGGCCCTGCTGGGCAGCACCTGTAGCTGGGAGAACATCTTTTCTTTACTGGCCTTCAGATCAAATGGCTTTTGGCTTGAGAGCAAATCAGAGCAATGAAAATCCTGGGTAAATACACTTCTAAATTGGAACAATCCTTGTTGCTGTTGTTGAGGAAAGAAAGCTAAGATCTTTTGATTAGGAATTACAAAACAGATGTTTCAAAAACATTCAAGGGCCCAGAATCAGGTTTGTGGGAATTATTTAATGTAATGATAGAACTGGAGATAGATCATGGAAGACAAAATTCACCAGGGAGAAGAAAAGCAGCTATAAACTTGGCTCAAAGTAAGCACATCTCAATGATAAAACACTAGACGAAACTAAAACCCCTGCGTGACTAAACATCAGAGAACAGTGAGAATTATCAAACGTGTGAAATAGTTTTCTTATAAGCAATCATATAGACTCCAACTTTCCCAACAGAGGGAAAAGACGACCATTGTGAGTGTAGGAGTGAAGTCTGAAAAACCACTCAGAACATGAAGAAAGAATATAAAGAACAAAAGTTCAGTTTCCCTTCCCAGAGGAGAATTAATGTGCATCAAATGAAATTAGCAGTTAGCAGGTTCAAGACAAAAATGACAAGATTCTAAACCAGGAAATAAACTGTGAAAGTCTTTTTTTCTGAAGTTGTTAAAAGTGCTCATGTCAATCCAAAGAGCTTTTGACAAATTGATGGAGGAAGGATCTACCACAGGCTATTAAAGACAAAATTCCCCCATAAAACTTTCTGCTGAGAACATCTTTAAACCACATACCACTGCACACTGGCAGATATTTGAGAGAGTTATCACTATGTATTTATCCTGTTCTTACAGCAGATGCCCAGGAAAGAGCATAAATCACTGCAGGAGATAAAGATATGCCAGGCTGTGCATCCCTTAGCTCAGCTCCAACACTCAGCCCTTCTCACAGCCTCTGCTGTGCCCCACACACAAGGACTCCAACTACTATTTCTATCCACTCCACATATAATGACTCAATGATCAGCACAAGAAGTCAATCAAATGTGCTACACCCAGTGTGGCAGTATTCCAATCACCCCTCTATAAACTGAAGATGGCCTAAATTCATCCTGGTGAGGAGTGGGCTTTTTGCACATAAATTACTTCACTTACAAAAAGTGTTCAAAGGAAGAAGGTCCTTGTCAGAATGGAAAAACCATCCTAGAATGGAACAGATATATTTGCCAGATGAGGGCAGATTTACCAAGGTCCAAAGGCTGTTTTCAGTAGACCCAATTTCCCCTTCTACATCTTGTGCAAAAGGAATGATATTTCCTGGAGGTAACATTTTAGGAAGTCATGACCTTAATTTAGTCCTAAGCCTCTTGTACAAAAAATACATCCACACACTTCCCTGAAGAGGAGAGGTGAGACATGTCCAGAGAAGTAATAAAAGTTTAGCAAGGATACTTAAATGTGCAGAGTATTTTGTATACTATATGTTCCCATTTATATAGCTCTTCTGTAGGTTTTCTATCATTAGCAAAAGTTATTTTTAAAGTGGAATAAGTTTTTCTTTAAAGTACTTACCTGAATAGTAGTCCCTTGGCCTGTCAGGCTCAGTGAAGAAAGAAATGCCACCTAAATCAAAGAATAATGCATGTACTGTTAGAACAGTCATATTATCTTTCTTTATAGAATACAAAATTCAAACTTAAAGTATTCTTTCTTTCAGAGTCTGTTTCGGAAGAGACAAACAAGAAAACAATCATGGCTATCTATAGATTTTTTTGGCATCAGTGAGAGAATATACTATTGCAAGCTTGTATGTTGTTCCAGATTTTATAGTAGTGTGCCATGTTCAAGCAACATAACCATATAAACTAGGAAAATGCAAACCAACCTATAATGTTCTCTCCACAACACATAATGAACAATTTCTGCACTGAGAGTGTTCATTGGTAATAATGGTTAATGCACAGAAAACTGAGGGCTGGAGCAATACTGCATTTTTTCTGCTTTGCTACATAGGAGAAAAAAAAAATGACCAGTGTACTCCTTCCTGCAGGTCTTGGTCACACAGCCACCTTCACAGCAGCAGGGTCTAGAGCATGTTTCACTAACAGTACTGTGGGTTTTATAACAGAATCCCAGATTATTTCAGTTTGGAAGGGACCTCAGAAGGTCCCCATGTCAACTCCAAACCAGAGCAGGGATAGCAAGGAGATCAGACCAGGTTACTCAGTCAGGTTGACAAGTCCTAAAAGCATCCCAGGACAGAGACTGCTGAACCTCCCTGAGCAACTGAGCTGATGCTTGGCTGTTCTCATAGTCATCAGATGGCTCCCCCACGGCACAGAACCATGCAGTGTTAACCTTTAACTAATGTGACACTTGACGTCTGTTCACTCGGCAAGGTACGAAATCTGACCCTTCGGTGTCCTTTTTTTCACTTAAAACTGCTACACATACATGGCTGACACACTGTATCCCCAAACCATGACAAAACCTCCTGGGAGAGCACACACATTTGAACAAATAATTCCCGCTGTGCAAACATCATATCCATGCTCAATTTGGTGGAACAGTCATGAATAAAGTACTCAAGCTATCAAGTAGTCAGACATAAAAAGCCAAATATTCTGACAACTAACCCCAGCACATCTGTTGTGACAGGGCTTAGACTTTCCATTAAAACACTGAAAATTATGGGAGTGTTCATTTAAAAGTTTGCAGGGCTGTATTTAAAACAATTGTTACACTAAAGATGTCTAAAGATATCTTTTTTAAAAAATAACTATTACTACAACGTGAAAAGGTGTAATAACACATTGTTGCAAAGCTTGCGAATTCCAGTAACAATTTTTAAGCATCCCACCACCTTTTTCAAACTCTAGAGACTTCCACTAGAACAGACACAAGCAGCAGACACCAAGATGGAAACCATTATATTCTGGCATATTTTCATAGCTTCACCACACTTCATTTGAAGTGCCATTTTCATTGACATCTTATTTGAAAGATTTTACTCTAAATAAGTATTTAAAAAGAAGTGTAAAATGTATTCCCCCAAGTAAAAATACCTGAAAGTCACATTTACCTGTTCTCATCATCTGTACTTAAGAAAAACGTTGAACTTTTTCTTTTGCATTCAGTTTAATAATGAGCATACATGTAACTGTCTAAAACGGTGCTGGAATGGTCTGAATTTCTATATGCAAGACTTACAAAATTTTAAAAACAGAAGTGTTTCTTATGCAGGTTTTGTAAATTCAACAAAATTGTATACCTGCACAGGCTTGCATGATCTTTTTCAGAGGTCCCATAGTGTACATCAATCCAACAAGAATCCCTGCCAAATGCCCAGCAAAAGAAGTCCTAGAAAATAGAAAAATCTTGTGAGTAATGGAAAGGGAGACTTTTTTTGTAAGGATACAGGAGGGAAAATGCAGAATTTGTTGTAACTGAGAAAGTCCCCGAGTGAGACCAAGCACGGAGAAATTACTGCCTGCAAGGACTTAATGACAAGTTTTCTTTCTTTGTAACTACCTTAAAACTGGTAGATACACACAGTTACTGAAAAGTATTTAACAAATATCCTGAAAAAGTAATTTGAGAGATCCTTTTAAATTACTTGTTTGAAGGGCAGAACACCCTTTCCCTAAAAGCATTTAAAGACTTACCAAAGGAGTAAACCAGCTCTAAGCTTTAAAAAAGTAATGTCTAAGTAGGTCTTACCAAAACCATTTACAGTTTTGAGTGAAAGCACAAACACAGTATTTTCTACTGCACTAGCAATACATTCCTGCAATTATTCTGAGATAAGCATGAATGCAGATCCACTGCAATCTTTCTAATACAGTGCCTTCAAAATTGAAAAAACAATTGAAATGCTGAGATCCAAATTCTTTTCTATGCATACCAACAATTTCTTTAAAAAATATCATTACCATTTGCACACAGAATGAAAAGGCTCTGGAGTCTTTTGAGAAGTCATCACAGAAGCATATGTTTACAGTAAACGAGGATATTTGCTCCAATTATGCCATGACTATGGGGGGGTAATCTATACATTCATAAATCAATTTTCAGCATTCAAATGAAGAATCAAATTCTTTTGCGTTTAAACGGGCTTAAATATAAATTAAGATTAAAATCTTTTGAGTGTAAGCAGGTTTAAACAGTATTTGCACATTTTCCACCTCTATTATGAAGTTACAGAAGCCAATACACAAATTATTAAAATTAAAAGATATACAATTAGAAATAACTCATTTATACCAGCTGTCCAAAAATTTAAGTAATATGAACTAATATGAGCCTCTTTGCCTTTAGGAAGCAGAAATGAAACCTCTGTTTGACGCAAAAAGTGTAATATTTGAATCTCTTTTTATATTCAGGTCAGAAATCTGAAGGAGTACACAGATGATGGCATAAACACTCGAGCCAATACAACTTCCACGTACAGGTGGTAAAAGGATATAGGAAAATGCACGTCACTAAAAGGAGGTAAAGATCAAATCTAAATTCCCTCTTTTGCCACCTACTTAACCACCAACTTGTATCCTGCTACATAGAGCTGCATTTCTCTTCCGTGAGTAACCAGCAATTCTTTTAAGGGTAACACATAAATGCTGATGTGAAAATTTATAGGTAAAAGGTAGTTACCAAAATAAAGTACCTCTAACTTTTCCAAACAGATTTTTCTGGAACAGATTTTCCAAATTTATGAAAAATGCATGCCTGACTTGGAAAATGTCTGTCCTCAGAAAACATTAAAAATTTAAGAATCATCTTCTCTATAAATCACCAACATGATATTGATTCACCTACGACTTAAGATACCACATGCCCAATTCTGGAAGAGGCACAGAGATTAAAAAGAAAGTAACTTTTCAGATGTCTGTTCTTCCATTAGACAAAGGATCCCAAGGCCTGCTATGCAAAGCCTATATCTCAATAGCCTTACTTTACAGAAGGTGAAGATTAGGATACTGAATACATTTAAAAAACATTAATGAGAAAGAAAACAATTAGATGCCAGTAAAACCCTAAATCCTCTCCTAGCATACGAATCAAAAGTTTTCAATAGCCTCAATATTACTTTTGGATCTTTCATTGGTTATGGATTTTCAGATGAACCTGCTATATCAGTCCAATAAAGGAGGTCCAAATTTATTGCATGGCTTTCTGTCTGGACAGATTTCTGCCCCAATTACTGACCTCTTATCTATTTGAAACTAAATTATGCAATTTGGTCTACAAAGCAACACCATTTAAACAGACACTTCAAATACTATAACTCGCCCTGAGCACACAGATGAGCATGTAAGAGCAATGCTGTGAGAGCTACAATCGTTATGGTTCATTTCAAGGCAGTTGGCAGTTACTAATTATACATGTTGCATTCAAGGACATGAATTTCTGGTGATTACTCCTTGTTTTCTATAGCCCCCATTATCATCTAAGTGCTGTGAAATTGCCCTATGTAGAGGTCACTGTAGAGGTTTTAGACAAGGCAGCAATCCATAAAATGATGAAATGTTTTTTGATATTATTTCTGGATTTCCTATACACTCTCTACACAAAGATATTTCTACAGTAATGCAACTGAAAAAGAACAGCACCTAACCTATGAAATACTTTTCCTCTACCATAAACAGTATGATATGGTTTTACTTCATACATAATGCTCTTTCACTATTAATAACAAAATAAACAGCATTATTAAACATATCACCAAATAAAAACTATGTTTAGCTAAAACAACAAGTTCACATTTTGCAGAAAAATGTTTTTAACACACTGAAAACTTTAGTTTTATACTTGCAGCAATGCCATGCAGCTCACAAATAAAACTGCATTTGGACAGAGCACTCTGCAGGTCTTCTATCTTTAATCCTCACTGCGGTGAATCGAGCAGCCAGGCATAAAGCAATAAAACCAGTGTTTAACTTAAGCAATATTTGAATTCTCCTTCTGGTCTAGGAAATGTTCTATCTGCTATATCATAGTATCTGACAAGCCAGTATTGCTGAGCTTTTTTTTTAATCTTTCTGGAAAGTGGGAAGTTGTATCTAAACTCTGATATGGTAGCTCATAGGTTTTCTGTTTGTACTTTGCATATATTCTCCAGTGTGGTTCACCATTAGAAAACACTACACATGAAAATGACTGATTTGCAAATAGGACTACAAAAATCAGCTACTAAGGAAGAGAAAGGCCCTCCTCTCACAGAGACAGGGGCAGGTGAACTGTGCTGGCACAGAGCACACAGGAAGACTGAGGGACATGACCAGCAGCACTGCAGGACTGACACTGCATAAAATGTGTGGAATACCAAATGGTAGTTTTATCATAAATTAGAGGAGTGACTAAACCAGGCAGAGTGGGCTAGGACAGAGATGGCAAGCAAACAGGGGAATCCTGTTTAGCTAATGAAGCCCTGGCACTAGGGTGTATTAGCTTAGTTACTTTGTTGAAAATGCACATCCCTTTTCCTTGTCTATCAACTTCTGTTATCTTCACTCAAATACTCAGTTAATCTTTCTGGGAAGAGTATTTCAGGTTTTTATGTTGAGATGTACTCAAAATTGAGGGTTTTAAGGAAAAAGTAAACTGTAGCCTCAACACTTAATCGTAGCCCCAACGCTCTCGTGGATACCAGCTAACACTACTCACACCTCATGATACACTGCAAACTAATTCAGATAGCCTAAATCTCTTCTCCTTACTTTGAAATATTAAATGCACTTACCCTGGTGAGATTAAATGAATAGCCACCAGCTCCACCCAACAAGCGTATTTACTGGATATGGGCAATCCAAGGACACTGCTCACTCTTCCTGGATTGTAATGGTTGTTAAGAACTTTCAAAGCAAATAAGACTCCTGCAAACAAGAAGAAATCACATGAAGAGAGAAGTACCTGTGCACAAATAATAAAGAAATGCAAACAATTTAGCTAATGAACTTGAAGTACCATGCAGTTTCAAAGCACGAAGCATACTACTGCATGCCAAAACAACAGTTCTGTTTTTAAAGTGGTATTTTTCAATTACTTAAAAAGAAAGGACACAAAAATTACATAATTGTATAACAGCCAATTCTAAGTTGCTTTTTAATATGCCAACTCACTGTAGCTATTCAGGTATGTAAAACTATACAAATGTAATTTTAAAATGGGAGTTCTAGTTGAAATAATTGACAAAATTAGTGAACTCAAAAAAACATTCTGTGAGCGGAGAAAAGCCAGTACTGAAAACAAGACAAATGTGTGAAGTTCAACAGTAGGTTCAAATTTTGAATTAATGCAAAATCATCTTACATATACTCCAGAATCACTTGTTTCTGCAAAAAAAGTAGATAAATCACCTTTAATCACAGTAAATAATAATTCATTTCTAACTGACTGCAACTGTTTTATCAAGCAAGCAATAGGTGCTATGATGGAATGAATTCAGGGAACTTACTGGAAGAATTTATCAAAAAGTTCCTCTCAAGAGAAAGCTCACAGTGGTTTGAAAAAATCCCTGAAAAACTAACAAGTAAAAGTTTTTTGACACGGACATCAACACCAGAACAAGAAGCCAAAGCCTTCAGGGAAAGAGGCTGCACTCAGGGCCTGTGCAGCCACCAGAGAGGCCGATATTAGAACTGGGCATGTCTCCTTACCAAAAGGTGGGGGGCCAGGGAATGTCTGGAGCTACAAATGAGCAACTACCAGGATGCTCCAACTCGTACCAACTGCAATACCACAAGAACTCCTCAGAGGTGTTGAAGTACCTTTCTTAACGGCTGAGAAAGAGGGCTTGCCTTCTAAGGCTAGATCCCAATGACAGCAAGGAAAACTCCTACTTATCTAGAAAAGCAGGGCTACTTATCCACTTGACTGCAAATTTTTTTAAAGAGGAGTTTATTGACTGGAAACTGATCTCCTAAGGCAGAAGGCAAGACCATTATTGGAAGGCAGATGACCAAAACCAGGTACCTGGATGTTTCTAGCAGCATGAAATCTAGGGGAGTCTCTCTAAAGACAGGCACAAGTCATTTGCAATTTTCAGGATGATCATATTTTCATGTTCTCAGATAAAGTCACAAGAACATGAACTAAACTACATAATGTTCACATCCAGAATATGTTCTTTAAATTAAGAAACAGGATAGCTTTACTGACATGACAGTCATACATATATGCAGATGTACACCTATCCACTTTCTGCAATTAACAATTATTGTTTTATAGCAACAATACTAATTTTACCAATGTAAATTGGACCAACTGTGTGTCTTACCTGAAAAACCTACACCACAGTTCATTTCAAAGGAAGGATCATCCAGAATTATCACAAGCAGGAATTCCAGCACCATATAAACAACTCCAATCAGCACTGAAAATACTGCAATTATGTAGGCAAACCATATGCTCTTAAGCTTTTTTTCCAGCATTATCCCCTTCCAAAGCATAGAAATCATGTTATAATACAAATGCCAATCATCTGCATGGTGGAAAGGAGCAAGCAGCAAACGTTGCCAGTTCTTTCTGTGGACAGCTTCATTTATACTGAGACACACTTCAGACAGTGGCCTCACAGGATTCAGAAAGAGAAAAATATTCAGTGCAAGTACCCCAAGGGTAACAGAAGGAATGTTCTGGAGTCCAACTTGAGAAATTTGATAAAGCAGCAAAAGCAGTCCAGCACTGACTCTTCTCTGCCTTCGTTCCATTATTACTTCTTATTCAAAGAAATATGGAGATTACTCCAATTTTTAGTCTTTTGGTCAATTTCAAAACCATGTAGGTTTTCAAAATTCTGAAAGAAAAAAGACAGCCTGTTATACACATATAGAGGTGTTTTCAAGCTCACCACTGTTTTTAGGGTTTTTTAAACACAAAAAATTCATCAGGGTAATCAGCTGAGACCTTTTATATAGCAGAACAAAATTCAGCTGAGACCTTTCATATATCAGAACAAAAATTCAAGTGAGAAAAAAGAAACTAGAATTTTTAAACTGATGTAAGACACAAATAAAAGAGACTTATACAGATAAGCCAGAAAAGCATTGTGAGAAAAAGCAGTCTGCAACCTCTCTCTCACATCCCTGGACAGGCTTTATTTAAATACCTGGGTGTTCTAGACATACTCTCATTAATATCCTGATTCACTCAGAACTATTAACATTTCAGGAAGCAAAACACTCAAAAATTCTTCTCTAGAGTCTCACTTTTCAGGCTTCCTATCTTTGCTATATATTTTGGAGTTTTTATGACCATTTTTACAACTTTTACAAATTTTCAAAACAAGCTAAGCATGAAAATTAAAAGCTACAATTTCAAAAATGTAACATAGACACAGCTAAGTCCTCCTGGATACAAGCTTTGAAAATTGTTACTGTTTTCGTAGGGATTAGAATAAAGAGTTAATTTAGAAGTATGTGAAGGAGAAAATAAAGCTACAGGAAGAAATCATATACAAGAGCAGCATATAAAATTTACAGAGCTATAGCAAAATTTTCATCTAGGCCTTATTTATGCCTGAAAAAGCCAGGGGATTGCCAAGGGCTACAGGAGTAGAAGATCTGGCTGGAAATAGAATTCCTCTAACAGAAACTGATGACAGAGGAGGAAGAAAACTGCACTGGACAACACAGCACAAGCTGATGTGGAGTTTCCAGAGCATGGAACCACCTGTGGAAGACAGGAAAAGACACAGAATTTCAAGTTAGCTCCAAGGGCTACCCCAGCTTGGCCAGTTCTACTTTTAGTTCCGAAAACTCTGTGAGGTGGTCCAACAAAAGCACAGCCTCTCCCCATCTCCAGGACACCATTTCTTTGCAGGACTACTAAAGATACACAATATATTATTCCACATGTACATAACAGTTATGTAGAACCAGCAAAATACAATCACTCTTCAAAACTTTGTCACCAGGTTTGCAAATAAAACTTCTTGAAATATCTAGATATATATAAAATCCTCATCTCAACACTTCATTAACCTTCTTTTTCACTACACACAACATAGTTAAAGTTAATAATATACTAATTTTTTATTTAAATTCCTTTCCAATACATCATATGAGATGCTTGCTCTGTGGCATCTTTATTAGATAAATAAGCAACAATCTAATTGTTCTAGAGGACAACAGAAAAATTACAGCTTTATAAAGGACACAGCTCAAGATGCAGAAGTTTCATATTTCTACAAACCTCTGCTATGCCTGCAAACACTTTACAAAACATTTTTATTTTGGTATTCAGAGTAGCCTTAATAATTTGATCAGGTTGCATCACACGAAGTCAGTATATGGACAAGAAGGAAAGCACCTCTGAATGATGTTCTCCTGTAACAGCAAAAGGACCTGTGAGACTTGCACAGGGCTGAACATCCAAGACAACCAGGCAGGGGCCAGCCTACCTTCTATGCTTATATTTAAGTGAGAGGAACGCACAGTTCCACACTAGTTCACACATCTAATTAATTCATGCCACTTCTTGTAGTTACATATTCTAGTCTCTGCATTTCTCTTTAAATCACATTTATGCTTATTATAGCAATTTAGGAGAACAAAAAAACGACCTGGTTATTTTTAGTAACCTCAAAACAACTGCAGTAAACCAGAATGCAATTAAAATGTACTTGCTACATTGCAACAAAAGTCACTGCATTTTTCCCACGGTATTACCTTGGAGATGCTACATAATGCCTAAGCCTCGTCCAAAACAGAGTGAAAACACAAAAATATACTTTATACCAGGCCTCTTGAATATATAACTAACTTCACTTGGCCTTCAAAAGCCAGTTTCTAATCAACACAATTTAACTCCAGAGGCCACAGCTGTAGTCCCACAAAGTTCAAATGAACCAACCTGTTAAAGTGTAAATTGATCGTTGCAGACAATTGACATTGTCAGCCTTTGACTTTAAAGTCAACATTACTAAAAAAACACTTAGTTAATCAAAAGTTTAATCAATGTCATTCTCTTTTTCCATACTACTTGCTCTGATATCAGCTGGACATCCCCATATATTCTTATATTTGTCTGCCCAGACCTGTGGCTTTTCCATACCACAGACACAGCTACAGCTTCTCTCCATCATAAAACAGCTGACATAAAAACTGTTAGAATTTAAGTCAATGTGATTTAAATGCAATTTATGTGGAAACCTCAAAATCTTGCCATACCATGTTGTTCAAATTGCCAAATACTAGTCATACATTTTCAAGTTTTTATCCCTCCTTCTGATACTGCAATTTAAATACTTTTAACATCCACACATCTAAGAAAAGAAACTCTCACACAGCATACATCCATACAACAATCATGTTGGGAATGGTTTACACCATGATTACAGCAGTGCTAGTTACTATAAATCATTCCCATTACTGGGAGCAATCAAAAATGCCAGCCAAAACATATTATGTGTTTGATTCTAAGGGAAAAAGATACAAGAAAAGAAACAGCAGCTATTTGAGAGCCTTCTGGAATGCAACTCCCTTAAAATATATAGAGCTTTCAACTGTTTGAACATTCTTCCTCAGCCTCTACTCTGTTTATTAGAAATCTAATGAGGCTTGAAACAATGAGGCACTTTTTCCTTTTTCTTTTTTTTGAAAACATGCCACCCACTTCAAAATGTACAAATTTCCAGAATAGACTTGAAATGGACATTTGTCTTGCATCCAGGCTGCCACGTGGGTGCATTTTTGTCACCTACTCAAGATAAATGTCTGAACTAAACATTTTGGGAATTTGTTTGTTTGTTTTGTACTAAGTGCAAAGCATTTAAACTTTTATTTTTACTGTGAAAATCCCCCTCACTTGGCAATCATGAAACATTATGATTTCACATTATTTTTTTAAAATCATATTATAAAGTAAATATTTTAGTAAATACCAGTTAAAGTGAAAAGTTATACTGCCTCTTCCTATAGCTGTAATTTGAATTTAGAGGAAAAGAATCTCCCTGTACCCTTGCTCCCCCCAAAACCAGAGAGAACTACCCTGAAATTTTGATTTATGTTTATGCAAAACTGAGTACACTCCAGAAAAAAACTGTGCATCCAGCCAACATATCCAGATTTTAGCTAGACCAATAAAAAACACTGGAAACATGTAAAGGGTGAGAATCAGCTCCTAAGCACAAACCATTTCATAATACAGATAAGCCTCAACAGGCCCACACTACTTGTCTGTGAAGATAGAGTCTGAGGATACAAAGGCTTATCCAGGCTGTTTTTAGGGCAGAAGAGGAGGACAAAGGCAGCAGAAGTAAACTGTAAACACTTTTAGTATGGCCTTCAAATTTTGGAAGGGGGTGCAGGAAAGGCCTAACAGAAAAAAAACCAATGCAAAGGAAAAAAACCCTAAAAATTTGCAACATAATGAATCATCCTGTTTATATTTAATATGTATGCAAGGAGAAGGTCAGCCACAAGCTGTCAGCTACAATACGCTTTGAAATGTACAATTACACAGTTCATAACAAAGACAAGATTCTGTCTTAATTATAAAATTAATTACTTCATAAAGAATGACTTCTGGACTAATCAAATGTGCCTTTAAAGGGCTTTTGCTCACAAAGGATTACTGAATGTTGAACTGAAAAGACACAGAACTTCAGAATTTGGTGTGAGAAGTCACACACCTGTTACAAAAATGTTTTAAAACAATTAAGTCACTAACTACCCTGCTGAGACAATACAAAGTTAGATATCAACATTAAACAACTGCATAAAAGGCATTATCACAGTCTTTTTTTTATTATGCAACATTTTAAATTTCATTCAAATTTTTCTTTGAGAATAAAGAAGTTCTTCTGCCTCTTATATCTCTTTAGCATGAAAACTGAAAATCTTTTGTAGATTTTTAATCCTCTTAAGTACTACTAAAAGAGGAAGTCCTTAACAAAATACTGAAGATTGTGTTCTGAAGGGTGTGACAATTACTAGTCACAATAAAACATACACATGTTAAACAGTACATGCCAAGAATCATTTTGGACACCTTATTCCAAAATAAATGAGACAGCTTTCACAGGAAAGAACCCTAGGGACTAGGTCACATGTCTCTCATAACAGACAATGATTAGTAACTACCTCTCAAAGCATTAGGATACATCTACACTAACTGAAGTTAGAGAAGTGAAATAATCATAAATAATTAATATGACTGTATTGGTGAAGGTAAGGTGATGTCACAATTTAAAATAATAAAAATACATCAGAACAACAAGTAAACTTCAGATTAGGCCACAGCTTAGTTTTAACTTCACAGTTGATTAATTAGGGTCAGGGACTTGGGTCATTTGGTTTTGGTTTTTTTTTTCCACTTGATTACAATAGTTACACCTGTATAATCTTAAAACTGGGTAATCACGCTAGACAAGCATCCTCCTTTATCTCAAGAATTTTATATTATTATTAAAAATGAAACCATCAATGATTACCTGACTCCACTTTGGAAGTGTGAAGCATAACAGCTTACAAGTTTAGCATTCCTTAGTTGCTTTGAGGGAAAATTTGTCTGCAGTTTGCAGGAAAAAAGAAGAACAGGAAACTTACTCTCTAAAGAAATCAATTTTAAATTATATTGGTTAAATACACAAGCAATTCACAAACATGCACTTTCTAGTATTAGTTTTATGCTACTGTTGTCAACCCCTCAAATCTACAAAAGCAGTTCCGGGAAGAACATCACTGTGCTGCTTCAGGAAATCAAACCAGCTCAGGTATTGTTAATTACACTTTACTACTTGAATTACTTAAACTCGATGTTTTAACAACTGTTAAGAAAGTCTACCAAATAAAGCCGAGATACACTTGCCATTGCTTCCTCGATACAGGTGCAAGTTACTTGCAGGACTGGGGGGAGAGGTTTTTGTTTTGTTTCTTATCATTTTATCAAATAAAGGGATATAGTTCTGGTCAGTTATTAATTTTATCAGTTATTTATAGAATTTGTAAAAAATACCGCTGTAGGAAAATGGAGTAAATAAAAACAACCAACCCAAGCTGTGGTGGGTGTGAGGAGCACAGCACACGTGTAGGTGTGGCTGCGCAGGACGCGGTGCGGGTGCGGATAAGCCCTGCGGGTTCCCCGACACTCGGCTCCGCCTGCACACCGAGAAAGCTCCAGGAACTCAGTCCCACAGAAACCAGGGTGTGTGTGTGTATAATGATAACGGCTGTGAAAGCGCGAAATGTGGAGTATTCCCGCGATTTCTGAAAGCCACTTCACTTCCCCAATTCCTTTGCAGCGGCGGGGAACGAGCTAAGCTCGGCGGAGGGAAACAGAGTGCACCTTGAGGGCAGTCTTACCCAGCCCGGACCCCTCCGAGCCGCGCCTGTTGGGGCTTGTACCGGGCACCCCCGCCTCAGCAGGGCGGCGCTCCCCGGGCGTGGGCCGCGCCCCTTACGGCCGGGAAGCCGCTCTCCGCCGGGAGGTGGCGGCAAGGCAGAAGGGGAGGAAAGCAGGGAAGGAGAGCAGAGCAGGAGGAGCCGCCGCCAACTCCCCGTTCCTGCGCGGCAGCGGCGGCAGCTCCACCGCCCCCCCCCGCGCACTCACGTCCTCCGCCGGCAGCAGCACCCGGGCCCTCGCTCTGCCCCACGTGACCCGCGGCCACCAATCCGCAGCCAGGGAGCGGCCGCCGGACCCGCCCCCGGGCCCCAACGCCTCCGCGCCTGCGCCGGACCCGCCGCGCCGCCAGGGGCGCTGTGCACGCGGGGCGAGCTGAGGGCGGGAAAGCTGAGGCGGCGCCGCTGAGGCGGTGTCTGGGCAGGGGGCGGGTATAGGTCACTGGCACTGCTTACCATTAAAATACATAATCAGGTTCCCTTTGAAAGCGTTTTACTGTTCATGCAAAACAGCAACTAGTTCTGTAAGTTTAATAGTTCGAGGACTTTATTTTTTTTCCAAGCGTTAGAAGCAATTAGATGAATGCATTGCAGAATCACAGAAACAACTAGGGTGGAAAAGACCTCTGACATCATCAAGTCCAACCTGTGACCGAATACCACCATGTCAACTAGACTGTCGCTGTCACTGCCACATCCAGTCTTAAATACCTCCAGAGGCATTGACTCCACCACCCCGGGCAGCCCATTCCTGTGTCTAATCACCCTCTCTGTGAAGAATTTCATCCTAATGTCCAACCTAAATCTCCACTGGCGCAGCTAAAGGCTGTATTAATTTCACTCGTGTGGAGTACTAGTCACTGGTGTCACTGTATTATTCCCCAAATTTGACACAGATATCCAGACTGTGAGCTTTGTTATTAATATTCAGTAGGGAATACACTGAGCAAATTACAAATGCCTGAAATAATAGGTTCTCATAGAAATGTTGGCAAGCTGATGGTGCAAATATGTGACTAGAAATGAATCATACAAAACCCATAGCCAAAGCTACATGTAAATGGCCTGATTTTGCTGTCATTTATGTGGCACTCAGGTTTCATAGAACATTTTGGCAACTCGTACAAGTATGTCATAGAATTTATAAGAAAATTGCATTCTGCCCGTCCAAAAACAGCACACAGCTCAGCAGACTGGCAGGCATGAAAGGGCTGAATTCCTAGAAATAGGGTGGAGATCAAGTTAAAGGAGCAAGCTTTGCCAAAACAAGCAACTTCAGCATAGTCCTCGCTTCCAAGAAAGAATAGAAGCCAAAAGAGGCGGGCAAGACTCAGTGTGTGCCACCATTTAGACACATTATCTTAAGCTCCTTACTTTTGGCACATTTAGATCTGTTACCTCAATTAATGCTAATAATAATAATTCATAGAAATCACAGGATGTGGGAGTTAAAAGTGCATGAAGTAATAGATTTTCTATCATATACAAGGTTTTCTACAATTTCTACCATCTTCTACAATAGCATACTCCATTTTCAGGCAATCATATTTCAGTCCATAACTCTTAAAGATGCCATATTTATTGCCTGAATACAGGCCCAGATCTTATTACTGGATGTGTAAGTCCTGAGGTCGTGTTTGCCTTCTGGGACCTAGAAGATCGTAGTTCCTATCCTGAGCGATTGTGTATTACTATTCACTCTTTTCAGGTCCTCAGTGATATGGGAGGGATAACAGAAGTCACAGCAACAATGGGAGGCTAAGGAAATGAATTATGTGTTCCAATGCTGTAATTAATGGGCCACATATGTAGCTAGATTTAAAAAACAAAACAAAACCACAACACCACTGTTCTTGTACTTTTTACCCAAGTGTGGGATTTTATACCCATTAAGTTCTTAAAATGTGGGGACTTTTTTCATTGTTCTACACAAATTCTGCTAAACACCCACTAGCTCTTCTGGGTTATTTTATACTTACATAAATAGCTGGTTAGAAGGAAAAAAGAAACACCTGTTGCTCTCTTTCTTTAATCTCACACCACCATTCACCTCATGGATTTCTTTTACTTTTTTTTGTCTGAATATTAATTTTTCTTACAAATAAAATTGAATTAAATGAGACATACTGTTCGCAAATTACAACTTTTTCTTTACATTCTAAATTTTATATTCGTGTCCCATATGTGCTATTACTCAGCTTTCCTCAAAATGAAAAATGTTTTTGAGTGAGAATAGCTGAAGGGCTGACACATAAAAGGTTGGTTGAATTCATGTAAGACAATATCCCTTTCCATTTAAGCAACTATAAACAGTATAGGTTCTGTTTCCTGGTTATGTCTGGCCTGATTAGAAAGAGAATTCAATACTTGGAAAGAAAATAAAGAAGAAAAAACCCAAGCCATCATTTTCATAACCCGTGGACACTTAGCACAGGAGTGACGCATACGGTTAGCGCTGCTTACGCCTTACTGCTAACTATATAATCCATGTAAATATTTATCATACAGCTATTATCAGTGTAAACATTCAGCTTAGTCATATGTTGACCCATAATGAAAAAGTGACATTGAGATCTTTGCTTAA
This sequence comes from Atrichornis clamosus, assembly GCA_013400975.1. NCBI lineage: Eukaryota > Metazoa > Chordata > Aves > Passeriformes > Menuridae > Atrichornis > Atrichornis clamosus. The sequence goes on from WBMZ01014580.1 coordinate 86,737, forward strand.
TAGCACAAGGTTTAAACATGTTTTAGAAGTAGTAGAGCAGATCTCAGAATACTCACTTTTTCTGAGATTTGTACTGAGGCTTTTCAACCTGTAACAATTGGGAAGGAACATCCTGCTATGAATGCATGGATGCAAATTAAATCCATATCTGAAGGATTTTTTTTTAATTAATGCTGGGAATCTGATAGCAGCACATTAGAAACACTGTTTATGTTAATCTTGAAGGAACTAGTTAGGACTAGCCTGCAAATGTAAGAAGAACGCTGGAGTGTAGTTATGGTAAAGGAACTATGACTTTCCTAGACCATCAGTATGAGAGAGAGTGTTTACAAATAGCATGAGAGAGAAGCAGTAACCCAGAATTTGATACACCAAATATTATAAATTAACAAAATACAGATGATTGAAGGATCAGTTTAAACATGTTATTAGTTTATATACAGCCGTTGTACCACTGCTACCATTCTGGTTCTGAAAACAATGTAATGCCTTGGAGACTGCGGAGGCAAGCCCTTCTGAGAGATACAGATGGAAATATGATCTGATAGCAAATGTTTTGTATGAATTCATGGCTTACTCTTTCAGAGTCTTTGATCTGACATTAACTTTGTTTTTACTCTGTAGTCCACCTCTACTAACTTCTCCTTTGCTGGTGGGGAACTTTCTCCTTTTCAGCTGCCAGCATCACCAACACCATAACTTTATAATACAATATGGACAAATGGAGTGAAAAATGAAGATGCTTTCTCCCCAGCTTATAGAGATAAAAAGGAATATATCCTGAAGGCTCCTGACTTGTTCATGTAGTCTCCCCGAAGACATAGATGAAACAACCGGATGGGAAAAAAAAAGAGTGTCTTGGTCTGAAGGTGGGCTGGAAGAAACAGACCATCAAAAACGTTTCACAACATTTACAGCCAAAGGTGTGTCTGATCATCTAGTCACCTCCTGCTTATCCAGATACTTCCATATTGCAGTGAGACACTTCAGCACAGCCAAAGCATTTTGAAAAAGCTCAAAAGTCTGAGCTGTTCTATGTGACCAGAAGAGAAGGGAGTAGACCAAAAGGCAGTGTTAAGGAAATGAATGTGTGAACTGTGCCCAAAAAATGGTACCAGGCAATCCTTCTATGCAACTGAAGGACTTTCTGGAAAAGGTAACAAAATCAAAGAGAATATAATGTGAAATCACTGGTGAAAACAAACTAAAGTGTAAGAAGTTATTTGTTACAGAATAACAAAAGAGTAACCTGCTGTCATCTAAAAGCAATGGTAAAACTCGTATATGCAAACATTTATCTTCATTTTGCTTGACCACAGGAATAACAGTCAAGAAGCTGTTATTCATAATAATACTATAAGCAGAAAATAGTCTGTTGAATACAGGTCTTTTTTTTCAGTGGCAGCATAATTTACATTTCATCATTCACAGTTTATAAAATTCATGAAGTTAAAGTACATTCTGCTGCTGGCAGGGACATTTTCTTAATACTCTAGCTGTGAACATTTTCTGATTATTTCCCATTTCTATAAAGCATTTCTATAAAATATTCACATAATGTTTTCCTTTATGGAGACATGGGGTTTGATCCAATTTTTTATGAAATTTGAACTATTTTAAAACAAGGAAGTGTCAGTATTCTGGTGACACATTCATGTGCTCCAGTGGCCTGCAGGGTGCCAGGACAGTGGAAGCAATGTCCTTCCCAAGGGAGATGAAATGTTGATTTGCAGTACTCCCAGGTTCCCAGCTCTCAAAGTTGGGCTAATCCAGAGGCAATACCAGAGGGTTTTATCTGGCACTCCTTGTAAAGAAGGATTTGTCAAAGATAGTAAAGTAATTTCTCCAGAAATTACATTTAAGCCCCTTCTTGGAAGTCTTTTCTTGTTCTGTATTTTCTTCTGGATATATGAGTAGAATTCAGGCTCTTCATCTTTTTGTCTTTTATGCTAACCTTGATCCTACATCGTATATGCTCATCAGCTTGACTCCTGTCCCCTGCACAGAGGTTGAGAAGTAGAGGCAGGGGTGGGGAAGTATTTGGAAGAGGGGCTGATACCAGCAGAAGACTGCTTCTAAAATTTTACTTCACAATTCAGTCTTCGTATTTCTGTTTTCATACAAAGAAGGAAGCTTTATTTCTCTTGGAAGTTTGTATCGCAGAAGTAGTGAGGAAACATAGTATGTCATAATATTCATAATATCCATAATATTGATTATTTGTCTGGGGGTTTTGTTTGTTTGTTTTGTTGATTTCAACTTAATGGGCTTCCTAAAGCAGTCTTTAACATATTAAGTTTTATTTAACAAAACTAAGCATAATGAAGCCATCTGTCACAGCTCAGAGTGCACTGAAAGGCCTTAATTGCCTTGACCAGCCTCATCTGGGTCCCCTCAGCCACACCCCCCGCCCGTGGGCCCAGAGCCCCACTTAAAGGCAGCCCGAGGGCTTTGTTTCTTTCCCGAGCAGTGCTGGAGCAGCACTGGTGTCCAGCTCTATCCCAACTTTGCCGTAGCCTTGAGTCCTTGGCTGATGGCTTGGTCTGGCTGTCCAGGCTCAGCCTCCAGCCTGCCTCGTCAGCGTGGTGTGCCTTGCATTTTGGACTCCTGACTGAACCAGCTGCTGCCCCTGGATCTTCCCTTTCCCTTGCTTAGGTATTCTGGGCCTGGATCCCCTTCACAGAGGTTGTTCCAGAGTAACGAAGGGGCAAATACAATATTCAAGGCAGTGAATCTGAAAGTGGCAATTCAAAGCTGGTAAGCTCTATTGAAGCACTATTTTAATTTTGTTTCATTATTGGTTCTCTTTTTACAACATTCAGTAGAAATTACAAAGCTGCTGTAGAAAAGAGTGAAGTAAAATAAGTGAAGTCCAAGTTGGTTTTTTGAAGCATTTAAGTATTTTTTAGCATAGAAAATAATGTATTGTTTATAATCAAACTATGTAAAGCTATTGAATATCACCAAACTGGGGAGCTTGTATTTGTAGCTGTCTCTGAAGTTCAGCTCAGGAGAAATTTCACTCTAACCTGATAAAGCAGAAATTTCTGGCAAATATATTTTATTTGGCCAACAAGTATAGATGAGAAAAGCAGACGAGTTTTCAGGAATACAATGCTTTATTCAGATCTGAAATAGAAGCAATGGTCTTCAAAACTCAATGAAACTTGAGGGGGTTTGTTTTGGTTTTTTTAACTATCTTTCGATTACTGGAAACTATATAGCTGGTGGAAATAACTGGTGAGCCTGCTGGGGATGACGCTCTTTGCTGTGTGATTATACAGGAAATAAGCATCAGTCGTTAGCTTGGTTTTGAGCAGCAAGTTTCACCCTCGTTTTTGTAGTAGTGCTGCTGTAGCCTTAATGATTGCCTCAGGACAAAGACAGATGTACGGCTCTTTGATGGACCAAGAAATACAGGTGGAAGCCCTCTTTCAGACCTGGAGCAGTAGCAGGAGATGGCTCCAAGTTGTCCTGCTGTGACATGCAGCTGGGGCTGAGAAATGGTCTGACGTGGTGCAGTCATTGTGCGAACAGCTGCAACAGGTGGCTGTCTTACTACTCCAGTTTCTTTTTCACTCCGCTGAAGATGATTGCCTGTCAGTCCTCTGCTGATAGAGCTTTCTAGCCTTCTTCAAACAAAATCAGCAAGGTTAGGTGCTCGGGATCGGCTTGAGGCTGTCTCCAGGGGCTGGGTGGGGCTGGAGCAGGCAGGATTCACATCGTTCTCTGCATGTGCTGAGAGCTAGCACAGCTCTCAGCTAGAACAAGCAACACAGCCCCGGGCTGCCCTGTCCCGCAAGCCATCTCCACAGCAGGAATTGCACATTTCAAAGGCCACCCCTGGAAACAAAGCAGAGGTCGGGGCAGAGTAGTTGCAAATGGCAAGGAATGAGCCCCAACAAGGGCATAAAGATAGTGCTCAGCCATCTGTAGGGGTGTTTATGCAAACTTTCTAGGACTTGTTCAGGTTTCTGGGGATCTTCCAGCTTTCTAGGTAGAAGAGCAAGTTTTTCAACCATTAGCTAGATGAACCCTCCCACTTCCTAGAGTCAAAGAATTCCCATGGGTTTTGTCTTGGGAACCTCTTTCTCCTTTTCTAAAAACTTGTGAGAGCCTATTTGAAGCTTTTTCTTTCAGCAGCTCACTAATATGTAGTTCTGCTACCTGTCACATTTTTTTTGATTATTCATTCTGTGTTTGAATTTTGAACAGTGTCCAATGAGCTTGAGAAATATATTTTTTAATTACTTTCCTTGTTCTCTTTACTGGCTTTCCATCTGTAATGTAATGGTCTTTGGCAGCTTTCTAGCTTTTGGCACTGCAGAGTACCTAGATCAGTTACAACAAGGTGACTTGGCATTCTGTGCAGCTGCCTGTGAAGATTTCAGCCAGGCCTTTGCTTGATTAATGAGCATTGGCCTATTCTTCAGATAAATTCATGCTGGATTTTGCCCAAAGGCTACAGAGTGGGCACTCCAGGGAATTTAGTGGAAGAAATCTGTACTTGAAATGACTTTTCTTTGAGATCTGTTTACTTAATGATTGCTTGCTTGAAGGTAATACCACTGATAAGCAGGAAAAGCCGGTCAAAATTGTCAAGAGAAGTACATTAATTAGATTATTTTTTCCCTTTTTTCCTTCCTATTTGTGTATTACAGCCAGTTCTCTCTTGGAGGAAAGGTTGTATGGCCCACCCTATGCTTGGCCCAGTCCTCGATGTAGGTGGGAGCTCATGGGATGTTAGTTTGCCTCTGCATGGTGCCTGTCAGCAGCAGCATTTGCACACTGGGGACTTGGCAGTGAGCAGTAGTTCCCCTCCTGCCCCTGCCAGAGCTACTTTCCTTTGTGATGACTGGCATGTCCATGTTGATATCAATCACCAATCAGATATGAGCATGTTTTAGTTGATTTCCTAAAAATCAATGTGTGGCAGTTTTACCTGCATGCTGCTCCCCCTGTAACTTCTGAATCAACGGGCCAGTTTCAGTCTCAGCTGCCAGAAGTGTGGGTTGCTTGTGGGCTGCAGCCCCACCAGCTCCTGCAGCTGCCATCCGTGGTCAGCCTGCCTGGGGAGGGGAGCTGCTCGGTACCACTGATGGGAATGGCAGGGGTGTGCATGCCAATCCAGGTGCTGAGCTCCAGCACTGGAGCCATGACAGGATACCAGTTTGTTCTATTGGCCTGTCCAGCACTGCTCATTTGTAGCTGTGCTGCCTGGACAGCTGGGGGCTGTGCAGCAGTGGGTTTGTGAGGGAACTCATGAGCTTTACCTGCCCCTACCATGTGGTGGTTCTTTTCTAAACAGCAGGTAAAACAGAGATGGGTGGGAGACTTTAGGGTGACTTGAAACCATTGGGCTGGAAATGGGAAGCAGGGAATGTGAGGGGTAGACAAGCAGCGTGTAGGGAACATGCCAGGCAGCTGACAGTACTATGATTAAACCTGATATTCAGACCAGGCAGTCAGGGTTAACTTTTCTGGTTTTCATGACTTCTACATTTATAAGAAGTTGGACAACTGTTATGATGCCCCATTGGGGGATGGGTGTTGAAATATTTAGCAAAAAAATCCACTAAGAATATAAACTATGCAGTATTGGAGTGCTTCTGTTGCTGTATGAGAGAAGTGTTTCTCTAATGGAATCATATGTGATTCTGCAAATCCCAGGTTCATTTGCAGAAGGAGAAGAAATAAATGGATATGTGCACAAAAAGTCAATGTACTGAAATGAAAAAGTAACAGAAGACAAAACACAGTATGTGTGTTTTTAGAGTATCTGTCAATCTAAAGTAATAAATAAGTAAACATATCCTTTTTAATTCGTGCAAGTAAATCCCTTTCAGGGCTGAATTAACTAAAGCATATCCCTATGAAATAACCCTCATTATATAAATCAGTGTGCTGATGGATTACTGATTTTGCAGCCAAAAAACCTTACCACCATAGGTGTGAAGTTTCCTGATCATCTAATAAATTGATAACTTTGAAGCCTAGTTGTGACAATTTAAATGTCATCACTATTAAACAAGTTGCCAAAATGCAAACAACCATTCTAAGTCATTAAAATGTAATTATAAAGGACAGCTGGGTCTACTATCAATCTGGGCTGTGGGGACTCATAATGGGGAAAAATATGAAAGTTTCACACAAACAGAATGAGATTGCTGTATGTGCCAACCCCAGCCTGCTCGGGAAGCAGGGGAAATGTTTATTTTGTGCATACACAGTTACTGATGCTCACAGAAGGCTTGTGTTGCTGAGATGGACATAGGAGTCTGTGACAGTGTGACATCCATCAAATGTCTTCACTCTCTCTTAGCCATATATGAGAAGTCCTTTTGCCTATTACCAGGGTCTGCTTTGCTAATGAGAGGCAGATAGACTGCGTGGAAACTAGTCTAGCAGAAATGACAATGAAGTGGGACTAAATTTCCCCTAGTGTGGAATGGCAGTGCAGGTGGTGTAATCTCTGTTTTGAGAACCAGGTGGACTCTAAGTGATAATGAAGCTTTGCTTTTTGGCTGAGAGTAATAAAGGAAGAAGTGACTATAAGACTTTGCAGGCATAGACCTGATATGTTTATGAAAGCTGTGTCTAGTCATATTGATAACAAAGTTATTGAACTTTATTTTTTATGTTTATTATTTGCTTGATACGTTGATAAGGCCGTGATGTGGGCAACAAGCCCAGTCCCTGTTCAAGACTCGCAGTTCCTGCTATGTATGGTATAGCTCTAAATTCACATTGGTTTCAGCTCTATCCCAGTAGCTTCTATCTTTAATTCCATGATGCAGCATGTAGTCGGCTAGATTTACTGCTGATATGTACTGTGGAAATGGTGGAACAAGCTAGAACTGTGATACTGCTTCATTAAAATAGTAACCCCAAAAGGAGGCCCCTCAGTCTTTTGGTGTTTTATTTATATGCATTATGGTGCTACAACAGCTGCTAGCTTCCATAATTAAGCCCCATTTTCCCTAAATGTGGTGGAAAGGGTAAAATAAGTGAGAAGTGCTGATCACTGGTAAAATTCTAAAAGAAATCTCTTTTATGTTATGTATCTTGATGCATGTAATAAGTATTACATAGCTTATTTTTTGAGGCTTTTACAAATCTGAATAGATTTTAAAATATATATGAATGCTAGCATATTACTTGAAATAGTGGGATTCTTTTTCCCTGTATGTCAGCCTATAGTTCTTCTCAATTTTTTTTTGAGTTGCAAATAATTGCAAGATGTGTTCTAACTGATCAGTGCTTCTAAAATATTTAGGTATCAAATTCACGTACCTTTTTTTCTCCTATGAAGTAAATCTTTGTGGTGCCTTGGGGCATTCATTGTAGTGAAAAACTTTTCATTTATTCTCACTGAGAAATCTGTGCCATTGCGTATGGGTGTTCACAAACCATTCATTTCCTTCCTTTTGTGTACTTGGAAATGATCTAATAACTGGGTGTTCTACTGTAATTACCTGCCTTTTACTTTTCTAAATTGTAATTTTTGTTTGTTTTGTAATGAGAATCAGTTGGTATGGAGCTTAGAGAAACATTTAAGATTATGAACTGTTTCTAATGAACAGATTGTTTTCTGATGCAAATGGAGAGCCAAGTTGAGAGAGGTTTTTCTTTTTTTATGCAGAAGGATGCAGCCTCTCAACAGGCTTTGTCCTTATTTTTTGGCAGAATTGAAATGCGCTACTCAAAAGCATAAACAAGCCTCAGCCTATCAACAATAGAAATGGGATACTAACCTGCCAAAGATAGGGAAATGAATAAATGGAAGAACAATAAAAGTCAGTAAAGTTGGAAATCTCATGTGGTGTGAATGATTTCCTATATAGTGTAAGCAAATTTTTCTGCTCTTTGCTTCACACAGCTACACTAAAGAGGAATAAATTTTTGTCACCAATGCTGTTATGAAAAGCATGCAAATTTGAGAGATCACACTGGCTAATGGACAGAATGGTTATTTTGAAAGGAAAAATAAGCTTTCCTACAATTTTCATTCACTATCTCTCAGTGTGAGATGACAATTTATTGCAGGTTTAGGAAATTAAATGCTAGTTTTCCAGGTGTACTGAAGAGGTTTGGAAATGAACTTAGCAAAGGTGAAGATACATGGTATTTCTCACTGCGGAGTGAGAGTCAGCAAGATGACATTGTAAAATACCCTTAGTAATAGGCAGTTAGAAAGTCTGCAGGGGATGAGGTCAAAGAAGGGTTAGCAGCTGACATCAAATCAGAAGCCAGATGTGCTGACCCTTAATCATAGGCTTTTGCAGGCTTTTTTTGTACTGCAATTCAGCATAACATTATTGAATTCACCTTTAGATTAAGCTGGTCTGCTTTGACATATACAAGCCCATATGCAAGTTAATGGCTGTGTCATCCACTTCATTATGCAGCTTTGATAACAGATCAGTGAGGTGACCTCTGCGAGCACCACTTCTCAACGTCCTTAACCATTTGCATTTTTGATGAACAGAAAGTGGCACTCCCCACTTAGGTCATGTTGGATCATTAGTTTTTTGTGTACAAATTAAAACTAGGAATAGTAATCTGTGACATCTTTTTCCTTCTTGCAAAATTACTTAAAACTATTTCATTCAGCACTGTTATGAAAGTTACTTGCTCCTGTACTGGTGCAAAATTTTTGGCTTTGCGGGGGATGCATTCTTAAGAGACAGGAGTTCCAGCAAAGGGATAGGTGTTAGTGGACTAAAATTAAACATGGTCAGAACATTCTGAAGGATTAAAGTATCTCAAAAAAAAAAAAATTCATTGTCTGGAGATGACAAGGTTAAAAATGTGCATGCAAACCCTCTCTGTTCCATGTTGCTTTTATATTGTTCTGCAGGGAATTTTTGCATTAGAACTGAAGTGAAAGAAGGCTTCCCATAGTGCAGTTTCTACTAGTTTAACAAATACTTTTGGGTTGCTAATATAAGCTTGAAATAACAATATATTGATGTAATGTTATCTTTATTCAGAGGATGTGCTCTTGACTTGCTCACTTACACACTGCTTACTCAACAAACTGCACAGTAATCGCTGGTATTAAGGTCAACGGCAACAGATCTGTCTCTCACACTGTGCTCTAGAGACAACATTTACTGAATATTGCACCAGGAAACATTGCTGAGTCCCCTGAAACTGCTTACTTTTCATGCAACTGTGGGAAAGGATTTAGCCAGGAGCTGGCCGGTGGGCTGATGCCCTTTGCAGTCCTCATTGTGCAACTCACACCCTGAATGAGGCAGGTAGGCAAGAGGGATGGCTTGTTTCTTACACTGAATAATATCTGACCTTCCAGTAAGGTGTCTTCAGTGGGAATTGTGTGCTCCTACAGTGAAAGACCTTGATGGCATCCTTAATGACCTGGAAATTCACAGCTATTAGCATAGTATCCCAGTTCTCAGACACTGAATCTGCAGAACTCAATTGTCTGATCTCTCCTGTTCACAAGGCAAGCTGAGGCACGTGTATGGGCCAGACTTTCCCCATACCTTATTTTAGTCTCTATTTCCTGTATTTCTTAGCTCCTATTTCACTCTTACTTTTGTATTCTATCCTTTATTCCTATTAACTGTTGCTGTGGGAAAGCACAGTTGAATTACTTTAACACATATACCTAAATTGTGGTCCTTATTTCATTTGTATGGGGAGTTTCAATCCAGTAGGGTTTGGTGGTTTTGTCTTCTGCTCACAGGAGTTTCCCCTAGGAGTTTGGTCACTTCATTTCTGAGGAATGCAGCTGTTGAGGAAGTTTGTCATCACAGGTTAAAAGAAAATGGCTCTTTGATGCTGCTTCCACAGAGCCAACTGCAGTTCTCCAGTTCCCTGAGAAGCCTCTACTTTTTGATGAAGTCTTTGCACTTCTAAACAGATATATTTCATTTGCAAGTCTTAAGTCTTCCAAGTGTAAACTTATTTTATATAGGCTGTGCTTTCACTGAGGCTTGATGTGCAAAAGCCATGGATATAAAATACACAACTTATAAACCACGGTAAAGGCATCCATGTTATATCACTACTCTGCTGGGGCAAGAAGCACTGTGTGAATCTCCAGCTGGATTTCAGAGGGAGGCATTAGAATCCAGCAGCTGTAATCTTCATGAAGAGGATGCCAATAAAGCAACTGATGGGTTTATTCTCTTTCTGAAGTGAATGATGCCAGTATCAGTCACCAGGCTCAGCTGAGAAGGAGAGCATGACTGGTCTCTTCTCATGCCTTGGTTTTAGAGTTCCCTCTAAAAGAGTGGCAGTGAGGGGAATTCCTGCCCAACCCACACCAGGACTGCGGCTGATTGGTGATGTGCCCTGCTGTAAGCACATACATGCAGGACCTTGGTGCATGTGTGTTTAGGACACTAATGTTTTGCAAAACTGAACCCATGTTTTACACCAAATTTGCTACAGAACTCTAATGTACCACAAGAAAATGGGTATTCTGCAGTAGCTTAATTAATGTTAAGACATTTGAAGTTAGTTAAATATGAAATTGTTTCATAATGAGAATGAATTCCTCGGAGATACTATTTTTTATTACTTTTTCTACTGCATGGCTAGCTTTGGACTGGAGGTTAAGAACAAAAGCTGGATGCTTCTGCTGGAATTCTCCATCTAGAAATAATTACTGAGGGCAATGTTGTAACTTATCTTTCCATTCCAGATGTGACAACCCTTTCAGGTGATTAGGGGGAAGCAGACCTTTCCATTAAATTTTTTCAGGTTGTTCTGCAGACTCAGGAAGACGTTTATACTCTGTTCATGTATTTAAGTTGATCTTTGTCATTGTGTGGCCTGAAACATCTGTTTTAAACAACAAAAGCAGAGATTATTAATCACTATCCTATAGGAAGGATTTAATTCAGTAACAAACCGCCTAGCTATAGAATCATGCAATAGCTGGAGCCTTGCTGATAGCACGGATAAATTGAGGTTTTCATTGTGCTGAGATGTCAGTCTTGCATCTGTCATCACTGCTAAATAATTTTTAAAGGCTTAAAAAGCCCAAGAGGTATCCTGTCCCTGTATGAAATTCCAAATTCATTTGTTCCTATCTACTGGGTGCTATTTTTAGAAATAGCATAAAAAGCAGACAAATTCTAGTAACTATATTCATATTTATTTTTTAATCCGATGAAAGGGTGAACAATTAAGACAATTGTAGCAATCTGTAGAAACTGGAATATATTCTTAGTAGCATGTCCACATTTCTTTTTGGTGAAAATATTCAAATTGGAAAATGGTGTGATCCTTAAAGATTTCTCTGAGGAGGCAGAGGAACTTCAAATGGACACAGAAGGGGTGTCTGGAAGCAGCCTCTGTGGATGCTGACAGTAACAACAAGGAAATGAAAGGGTGCAAAATATACCAAATAAAGACAAAATTTTTGCTTCGTAGTATTTACACTAGTTTTGTACTTGTAACATGAAACAATAAATACAGAAGTGATCCAACAGCTAGATAAAACTAACTTGTGCAAACCTGGGGAGATCTTGGCTGTGAAAATAAGTGAAACTATTCTGTATTTACTTGAAATCTGGTCCTTGAACTAAGAGCCTTCTAAGAAAACAAAGATAGGATTCCTGCAGGGAGTAGCTTCATATAAACCCATCAGTAAAAACCCATATAGAGTGATGAAATCTCAGCTTTGTGTTCTGCAACTCAGCCGTTGAGTTTTGGGCCTTTAGCTCTGGCTTTATTCAATTACAGGTTGTGAAGTCAAGAGCGTGGCCCTGCCAGTCTGTGCACTGGGCTGAGCAGCAGATCTTCTAACCATGCTGTAGTTACATGAAGGGAAACCCTGAAAATCAAACAAATATAAGCAATCTATTTTACCACTTTCTTCCTCCCCTTTAATAACCACCCTGATTCTCCCAGATTTTACTATTGGGCGTTACTCACACCTTTCAGTCTACCTAAATCCATCAATTGATAAATGTGTTCTTCCTGTCTATATCAGAAAAAACCCAAATGCAGATGTTACCCACTGTGAGATTTTCCTCACCACAGCTGGGCTCATGTCTTGGGTAAAAACAGCTACTTGCTGTACTTTCAGTGTAAACACCATGTAAATCTGTATAGGGAGACCATGGAAACATGGTGGTTGCCAGCTCTGTTTTTCGGGACTGTATGGAAAGGACAGTGTTCTCTGAATCTGTTGGCTGCAAATAATCCCCAGTAATGCTTTGTAAAAAATAATCTACTCTATGTAATAACATAATAGGAGGGGAGGATGTATTTATGTAAATCAACTAAAACATCCTCAAGAATTAATGCATTAAAGTGGTTAGAAAAGCCAGCACTGAATAATAGCTGTGGAGACCTTCTGCTGTTTGTCAGCAGAGACTGGGAAATGGCTGAAGCTGCTGTAGCTCTGTGCATGCCAAGTAGATACAAAATAATTGTCAGCACTAGAAAATCACTTGATAGGAGTAACTCAAGTAATATGTTGTATTTAACTCATATAAGTAATATTAATACTTGTGTATGTGGTTGCATGTGAGTACCTAGCAAAGTAAATAAATTTATTTCATTAATTCATATTATCATTACAAATGATTTATTAGCATTTTCATGGGCAATCCTTCTTGAACTAAACTTTCTTTGTTCTCTTTGATATTGAAGAGAATTAGGTACTTGGATTTCTTGAGAGGTCTGGCTTTTGATGTCCAAAGTTGACAAAAAATGCTATTTTAAGAAAATGGAATTGGCAGATCATTTTTTCATTTCCATTTATAGGAGTAGTGTGAAAGAGGAGGAAATCCTGCTCTGCTTCTATTACCTGTGTCATGCTGAGTGCAGTATTGGAGCAGCTAATTGTTTTTTCTAATATTAGCATACACACGAAGGAGACCAGATGCCATGTAGTTGACAATGCTAACAGCTAGTTCGAGTTGGTTTTTTTTAAAATTTGTAATTGTAGCTGTAGGGTTTGTCAAGATGCAGGTCTTGGGATGAGCACAGATCCTGGCTGAGAGGCAGAAGAGCCTGAAAACTCCCATACAGAAAGATCAGAGCCCCTTTATCCTTATTACGTAACTTCAGAGGCTCTGTCAATTGGATATGAGATGCTATGTGTCTTCTAAAGGAGCTATCAGAATTTAAAAAATTAAACTCTTGGGTGAATGTTTGATTTGTAATGTTTGTTCTCCGTTAATGATCTCTATGTCTTATTCTACTCAATGAAACTTCCCTTAATTCAACTAATTCAGTTTTTCTATATAAACATATGTGCATAAATTAGTATTTCCTCTTCTTTCTATATGTATGGTCTTTCCTTTTTGCTGGAATAGTTTCACTGTAAGCAGTAACACTTTACCTTGACGCTGAAATTAAGAGTAACTTGGACCTCCTCAGTTTACTAATGAAACAGAGTTTGAACTGATTTAAATTTTTTAAAATTTATTTTAAAAAATGAGCTCAATAGCTGTTTTATGGCTGGATCAATACTGTACTAGGATGGTAGGCTGTTTCCTATTTTCTTGTTCCTCATATTCAGAAAGGTTATATTTCTCTATTATTAAGTTCAGAAAAATCTCAAAAGACAATTTTTGGAAGGAAGTTTCAGTATCTGTTAAATAGCAATTTTTCAAAGTATTCACTAGAAACAAATTATGTAACAGCCCTGTGACAGATTTATTTAGGGATAAACACACATACTGGTTTGGTAAACAGCTTTTAGTTGCTTACATTCAAGTTGTTTGCTTTACTCCTAAAAGACAAAAATTGGACCTTTTTTATAATAGTCCTAAAGTAATTGCTAATTCAAACCACATCAGATGGAAGAAAGAAGATGAAAACCAAACCCCGTTATTTTATCACAGTCTTTTTTGAGCTTATCACATCTTAGACATATAAACCAAACTCTGAGTTTCAGTAATTTAATTTATGTACAATTCTACAATAATTGGGGAAAAAAACCCCAAAAAACCTCACAACCAAATTTTCACCTACAGGGCAAAAATGCTGACTTTCTGGGACTAGTGTCTGATTTTCTTGCTCATTTCTAAGCCATCTGACACATTAAAAATAATGAGACAAATAATGCTTTCAGAAGGCAGATAAACTTAAGATTTCTTCACACTGGGTTTTCTTCTTTGTTTTTTAAGTTGCTATTACCATTCCTAAATCCTCCATCAAACAGAGCCAGATTCCCATTGACTGGAGTCCCACTGATGTATGTGTCTATGGAAATATCCACATTGTCTGGCCTTCCTGAACTTCAAAACCCTAAACCCCATTGCTTAATGCACAATCAGCTATTCTGTGCCCTTGAATCAGATTAGTATTTCTAACCTGAGAAATCAGTGTTTCTAACCACCTCTCTGCAGTGACCAAGACATTTAAATGTTATGGGACAGGTGGCCAGTTCTGAGTGACTGGTGCTGTTTGAGGTGCCCACACATCTGAAGTGTTGGCACAGGCCTGGTGGGCATCATCCCTAGTCCGTGCAGGACCTCTGTCCTTCTGGAGGAGCACCTGCACTGGTTCCTGTCTGCCCCTTCAACGGAGTCTATAAAATATTTGCAGGAGCCAGGATCAGGCATTTTAAAGAATATTCTTGCTCATTACCTATTAATTAAATGGGACCTTATTTAAGTAATAATAGTAATGATGTTCCAGGTAAGTAGCAGTTATTAACTTCCATTAGGCTGAAAACAGTTTCTTCAGCAATGTCCCTAAAAATGACTGTTCTAATTTGGCATGTATTGTTTGAGTGGTAATTACTGTGGTAACATTTTAAATGCATAGGGTGCCTTTCATTTGAAATAGCAAACCTGCAGTAGGTAGAGGTAGAAGTTGAGATAAATTAATGGATTTTGACTAGACTATTCAGAACAGGCTAGAAAATGAAAAATTTGAATAGTGGTAAAAAAAGAAATGTAGTTTGGGTTGCTTTTTCATGCAGACAGAACTCAAAGCAATTGATTGGATTTTGTCTAAGATTTCCTAAATTTGCTTTTTGTCTGACATCAGTCAAGACAATTTTGAGCCCTGAAAGTATGAAGAAAATAGAATAATGTGAAAATGGGTTTTAAATTCTTTTAGTGCCTACCTTTGCACTACAAAATGTATGAACTTGAAGGCATACTTACTCATCAGTGGGCATATATGAAAGTAAATATTTTTAGTATTTTATACATACCCCCTGCTATCCACCCTGCAAATCCTCCCCAAATGCAGATAAAACCTTCTGGAAACTGAGGAAAACTAAAACTTAAAGCATAGTAATTAACATGCATAAGTGTGCATATGCCATGTTTTTATATTTAAAATTTAAAGGGGCTTGCTGAGAACCTGCATCTGATGACCAGCACCTGAATCAGCTGCAGGTTCATCTAGAAATCAAGGGGAAAACAGGCTTTGGATGCCAACTTGTGCCTGAGTGTCTTACCATACACCACCTTCATTCCTGATGTAAGGCCTCCTTATGGGGGTAATGCTTAAAAATGTTTAGCAGAAATCTGCAAAAAGGAAGAAATAAATAATGGAGGAAGACTGGTAACAACTGCTTCCAGTTAAAGTGATTCCAGGATGAGTCCCATTTAGACCATCCCAGAAAAGTCCTTTGCTATGGAAGATGTCCCAATTACCTTTTCTGGGATATTAGTTCCTATATGCAAAGGTATTTTGCGTGAAAGGTGTAATGAAAAGGAGTGTATAAATAGTGAAATTAATATCCAGTGCTGCTTGCATCACACAGTAGCATATGGATATTTTCTGAGTCTTGTCCCAGAAACTGTTGAGATAGTATGGTTTAGGAGAGGTGTGGGATTCTAAGCAAGTCATTGAATCATTCCCTGTCCAATAGCTTTTTTTTTTTTTAAATCATTGCATTTCTTACTGCAGTAACTGAATAGGATATTTGGCAGATTCCTAAATGTTCCTGTTTAAATAATATAGAATTAACATCACTATGTAGAATCCTGTGTGTTTCTTAAATAGAATAGCCCAGGCAATGGATTCAAACATGGGGAGTCTGAAGAGTAATCAAAGAACTCTTACAGGTTCAAGTGAAATTAGTCTTAAAAGCATAAACATGTGCTGCATCATACAAAGTTCCATGTAGGCTGCTCTTTGGTGACAGAGGCATGGACAGGAGTAAGATCCATAAACAGTGGCACTTCCCTGAGCATACTCCCACCTTCTGTGTCTTGTGCAGTCCTGGAGCTGGCTGTGGTGTCTTTCTATTGCACGGACAGACTTTCCCAAATACTTGTCCAGTAATTTTTCAAGTCACAGCATCCTGTGACAATGATTTCACAGGTTCATTGACATTAAAGAAGTAACTTTGTTTTGAACTTTCTAGTTTTAGACCATGTATTTTATCTTTTGTATTGGAACAATCAATCCTTTTCACCTTCTCCATGCCAGTAATGATATTTCTAGGTATCTGTCATATCCCTTCTCAGACACTCCTTATCCAGTCTGAAAAATCTCAGTCTGCTAGCTCAGTTTGTGCTATCTTTGATCATATACTCTTATCTTTTTTCGATTCTTTAATATAGTTTTCAAGACCAGAAAGTAGAATTTTTCCACAGTAGGCAAGGACAAGATGCACAATAGATTGTACATGTAAAAAAAATTGTTTTCTATTTTTTTTCTCCTTTATGTGATAATTTCTAATGTTCTGTTTTGTTCTTTTTGACTGCACAAGAGTGTTGAGCTGATGTTTTTAAAGAGCTAACTCTCACAATTCCAAGACTATCCTCAAAAGTAGCTGTAACTAACTTGGAGCGTGTCACCAAATAGGTAAAGGCAGAATTGCTTTTTCCTGCATGTATCTAAGCTCACCATTTTATTGCCCAGTATCACATAGTGCAATGAGGCTTTCCTGCAACTCTTTAAACCTTCAGTAATTCTTTGAAAGAGCAGCGACCAAGAAAGTATATTCCATTTATGATCAGCAGGGCATGATTAAGCTTGATCATACCACACAAGGGAAAGCTCAAGGAATTCTGAATCACAGCTGGAGCCTGTGAAATGAGTCCATGTCTCCTCAGGCTGATAAAAATCAATAAATTTTGACTACTGTCACTGGACATAAGTCAGGTCTTTAGATAAGCTCCACTGCTAAACTCTTTGAGGAAAAAAAACCAGAGTAATACTCCCTTTTCCCTAGAAACTGTTGCTTACTCTTTTGCTCTGTTATTCCATTTTTCAGTCTCACATTCCTGACAAACACGAGTGAGGAATCAGTCACGTTCAACCACCTGCAGCACATCCTACGTGGAAGTAGCCAGCCCTGAGGCCAGACTGCAGTGCAAGGACCAGCAGTAAAGCCAGTTGGTCATGGCAGTGTCCTGATGGCCCAGCCAGGGGCTCTGACTCCAGGCCACACGTTTTCCCTGCGGCTTCTGCCACGGGAGCCTGGAGTCCAGTTAACCCAGCTCCATGGCATGCAGCTGGAGCAGGTGGGTCAGCACAGCCTGGCTCCTTTCACTCATGTCCAGCAAAGCAAGCAGAAAGGTAGCTAGTTCTTGCCTCAGAGGGATCTCACCCGTGGGATCCTCTAGGGATCAACGTTTTCTCCTGTTGCCCTGTAGCTGTTAAATGGCACTGTGGGCAATAGCATGCACATGACCTTCTGCTTTATCAGCCATGGTTAAACACTGACACCTCAAAATGAAACAAAGCTGACTGAGCAAGACCAGGACTTGCTGCTGTCACCAAGTAACCAAGGGTAAAACCTATTTGGCTTTCATTTTCATACCTCTGTGGACTTTGCCACAGTGATAAAAAACCCAACCAAAGCCCTGTGGACCTATGAAGCTCCCTTGCTCAGCCAAAAATTGCCTGAGACTATTGCTTTAAACCATGCACAGACAAAACTTTTTATAAATTAGATAAAAGATTCTGTAACTTGCCTTTTGAAATTCATGCTCCAGGCAATTTTGTCTGTGGTGAAGGAGACTGAATTAAAGCACACCAAAAAAAAAATCTGTGAAGAATCGAAACAGTTTTTGAACATATTACAACATGAAAATGCAAAGTAATAGATGCACAGCTGAAGGGTGATCAGTGTAGTCTGGGAATTATCCAAAAGTATTATTGAGCTTCCTGATAGTTTAGTGATACTTCAGTTGGGATATCCATATTCCCCAATGGAAAGCATAGAAATAATGTTTTCTCTTTTCTGGCTTCTTTAAACAGAGACATATGAAGCTACATAGGGAGGTAGTAATATACAAAAAGATATAATCTGTATGAATGGTGTGTTTTTAAGATGAAAACTGCTTAATTGATCACTAGAACATGAATATTTCATATAATTAATGTGCTCTGGTTACATGCTGATATGCCTAGAAGTGTTTTTACACATGAACTGGAGAATACATGGTAGAAACATTCCTAATAAGTGAGGTATAGAAAAGATGCCTTAGACTTTTCTAATTCTTGTTATTATGATGCAGTGGGATACAGCTGAGAACATAACAATTTAATATAACACATTTGAAGAGCCTAGTTAGTCATTCCATATGTGTTCTTGGTTTGCCTCAAAGAGATGGTAGTAGAAGTCAGGGATACAAAATGTGTAATCATAATATTATTACCATTCCTTTAACAGAGAAACTAAACAACTTGTTTACTTAACTAATGATTTAACTAGTTTAGAGACAGTCACACTATTTTTGAAGGAGGAGTTACACAAGTTTCATCCTTACTGTTGATTGTAGAAAAGTAAATATTACAAATGAGTTTAAACAAATAAAATATGCAATCAAATCAACCCTGGAACGAGGGCCAGACCATACCTGTGCTGATGTGGTGGAGAGAGAGCTGAGCTCTTCTTTGTAGTGCCCAGTGCCAGGACAAAAGGCAACGGCCACAAACTGAAATACAGGGAATTCTATTTAAAAATAAGAGAAATCTTGCATCAAAAACCCACCAGTTTTCCCTGCTCACCTTATTTGGGTACAATAGGAGTGGGCTGCTATTGGGAAGGCCCCTTGTCCCCTTCCCTGGCATAGCAGCTCATTCTTCCTGTTCCTGGACAATTTGATTCCAACTTGGTAGGAAATGAAAGAAAGTAATGTTCATAGAGTTTTGATTTCCTGACCTGTTATTTTTTTCATGACATTTTGCCTAGAAATTGAGTTGTTTTGTTTTAACTGAAGAGTTGGGTGTGGAAAATGAGATCAAGTGTTTTAGGAGCAACAGGTAGTGGGGGCTAGAGGGAGCAACTTGTAGATCAGTTGTGTCAGGAAGGTGAATTGATGAAGATGGTGAACAAGAGTCATTCTGCTTTTTTTAGAGACTTACAGTGATGCAACTTCACCTTTGGGGAATGTTTATTTTGGTTTGTATCCTTGTGAGAGATATTTTTTAGTGGACCCTGAAATTCTAGAAGAATGTAGTAAGTCTAGCACACTTTCAACAGTCAGATACATAGGAAAGTGAGCAAAGTGCATAGAGATGTGTCTGAGAAGAGAAAGGTTGGGGAAAAAAGAGCCATAAAGCAGTTGATGGCAGAAGGAAAAAAAAAAATCAGCCTATGACAGTCATTTGAAAAGATAAATGAATAATGGGGTTTTTTCCTTACTGCATTAAGGGTGCATGTTTAGTCTTAACTTCTACTTTCACACCATTTTTGCAGCTAGCTGAGAATCTGTATGTGAACAGGTAAAAGTGGCTTCAAGAGAAACTAGTTTTCATTATAATTTAGAGCAGCACTATTTCTGTAGTTATGTTTGGATCCTTTCAGTGGCCTTCCTGGGATGCCATTTCACCCACATTACCAAAACACAAGTTTTGATTGTCACGTGGCCCTTACTGCTCTGCTCTGCCAGGTTGAGTAGTGACTCTGAGAACCAATCGTCTCAAGCACTTTATACCTCATGGGATTACCCTGTGCTAAATTAATCTTTCAGCTACTTACTAGGGTAGATAAAAGTTAGGAAGTTTAATCCTTATCTGTTCTATCATACTTATTTCCCTTCTCTATATCAAATAATCATGTTGTCTCCAAGAGACTGGAGATAGATAGATATATGTATGTATTCTGAGGTGTGTGATCAAAATATGGGGATGGTCAAAGGGCACTGCAGAAACTTGGCTGTATGAAATTTAGGATTTGGGCATGGATGCTAAAAAAGCAATCTCAATTTCGTTCTTGTTTAATGAGGCTGAATTTCTTGTATAGAGAGACAGTGATGTAGTGTGATAGCTATAGGTATTTATACAGGGAATTAAATATTTCGGTTTGAACCCCTTTGCAATTATTTGCAAAGTCTGAATTCTCAGTCACTCATGGTCAAGGCAGGGGGAGTATTTAAATACAAAAAGTAAGGGTACATTCTTCTCTTTGGAGTGCTGGTGTGCACACTTATGTACCTCACAGAGAAGTGCAGTACTTCAGAGCTTTGGAACTCAAAGAGTAAGAAAACAATGCCAAGATGTGGTCTGGCATGATGCAAACTAACTCCAAAAAGTGGTTTTCAAAATATGCTGGAAGTATTAGTTATTGCCCTTTATTTCTGCTGGGCAAAGGACAGGAATCTATATTTAAATTTGAAAACACTTCTGGGACATTTACTGAATCCCCTTGATAACCAGATAAGAACAACCAGATTTTATTTTATCTGCAAAATCAGTTATTATTGAAGAGAATGTTCCCAAGATGAATGGAGCATATTTAAATATACTGCCAGCCCACATGCTGTGGATAGGCTATGGTATGAATTGAATGAAGCTTTTAAGGGAAGTTGATTGGACATTAGGAAAAGGTTCTTCACTGAGAGGGTGGTCAGTCACAGCAACAGCCTCCCCAAGGAAGTGGTCAGGACACCCAAGTCTATCAGAGTTCAAGGACTGTATGGACAATGCCCTTAGTCATATGGTTTAGTTTTAGGTAATCCTGTGAGGAGCAGGGATTTGGATTTGATCATCTCTATGAGTATCTTCCACCTCAACAAATTCTACGATTATAGGACTGTCTCTGGGTTTTACCTTCAAATCCACGTTCCCTGGTGCAACGCAGTACAAATCAGATGGTGGTTATTCTCCACCAAGAGATCATTCCACTTGTCTATGCATACCAGTGTAACACCTGCCAAGAGAAAGAATGGGACAGAGCAAATACAAGTTATTATTTAATATTAATAACCTTACCTACTATGTGCAAAATGTTTAATTGACAAAGTTGCACATATATTCTGTGCACATATGTGCATTCCCATGCTTGTGAAGCGACAGGGTGAGGATGTTTAGGAGCTATCCTCCTGCTACAGGACCTTTAGCCATGGATGTATGGTTATGGTGCACTCTTCCATAAAACGTACCTTGTCATTAATGACAGCCACGATAGGTGATCTTAACATGCCTTGGGGGTGCTGTTCTGTCCCACAGCTCCATGGTGTGGGCTGGGGGAGCAATTTCCTGTCCTACTTGTTGGAAGATAGAAATACACTTGGTTTGTAGTAATCTTTATCTCAAGGTATGCGTAACAGATTTGTTTTCGATACAAATATCTGTTTTTCTCAGGATGAGCTATGGTGTGAAGTTCAGGAAAGAATGAGGTGATACATATTACAATACACGTTATTGTAGCATGGATTGTCTTCTCACTCCTTTTTTCTTACCAGCTAGACTCTGCTCTTGCATTAGAAATTGCCATCTTGTGTTTGGTAAACACCTTTAAACAATGCTGTGTTTTACGGTGTTTTTCTCTAGGATAACATGCAAGAGTGGCTTGCAGTGCTTGTTGTGCTTTCAGGGTTTTCCATGCTTGAATGCATGTTTTCAGGGGAACTTTTCACCTTTTGACCAACTAACTCCTCTCAAGTAATTGTACAGCCATGATCTGTCCAGCAGCAAACTTTGTAGTGCAGGTGCATTAGAAAAGCCTCTGATGTATTTATTCCGTGTTTGGACCAAACGAGAGTCTAATTTTGTACTGAATTTTAACCTTAAGAGTAGGTGTGAGCACCTCTGACCAGCTGGGGATCAGCCTGCTCGGGTTGGGCAGTGCCAGCGCAGGGCGATCCAAGCCCGGCTGCCCTGCACGGGCTGCCCAGGCTCACCCACCGTAAGTGGCACCAGGGAAACCCAAAACCGCCGCAAAACCCGCTGCCCGCCCGGGGCTGGCCGGGCCGGGCGGGCGCTGTCCCGCAGAGGGCAGCATTGAGCAGCGGATGTGGCCGCACGGCTCCCGCACTTGTTCCCGGGCCGCGGGCAGAGCTGCGGGCGCGGCACGTCCAGCCGCTGCACGCGGTTTAATTCGGCACAGAGCGATTCGGGGAGACGCGGGAACCGCTGCACAGTCCGGGGGGAGCTCTGCTGGGGCCCGGCCTCGCTCGCCATGGAGGCGGCGCTTTTCCGAGTCTGGCGCTCCCGTCAGGGCCCTGCTGGGGATCGGCCGCGCTGGCAGCGCCGGGGCCGCGTCTGAGCCCGAGCAGTGGAACGAGCCCCGAGCGGGGCGGGCACGGCCCCGGCCCCACGGTCGCAGCGGCGACGCCCCCCGCTCCGCTCCCCTCCTGTCCTCTCCCAGCGAGGCCGGCGGCCAGGGCTGAAGGTAGGCGGGAGCAGCTCCCCGCCCGCCCGGGCCCGGGAGCCGCCACACTGCAGAGGCCGCCGGCGGCGGGTGTAAATAACACGGCGCTGAATGGCGTCTACGCCTCTTTACTACGCGCCGCGCCCCAGCCCGGCCGGGCGCCGCCGCCGCTGTGACGGACGGGTGGCGGCACCAATGGGGGCGCGGCGGTGGCGGCCCCGCGGCCGCGCTGAATGAGGGCAGGGCGGAGGGCGGAGCGGCGGCGCTGGCCGGGAGCCCGGCGGCGGCTCCGGGGATGGTCCACGCACTGGCGCCGTCACGTGTTGTTCTGCTCGGAGTGAGCCTGAGCCGCGGCGGCGGGCGGAGGGCGCTGGACTGGCGAGCGCGGCCCCCGCCGCCTGTTTTGGTGCGGGGCGCCGGGAAACTCCGAGGAGAAGCCGGCGGAGAAGGAGCCGCCGCGGCGGTGCCCGCTCCCCCGGCGGGCTGGGGCACGGGAGGGGGCCGCGCCGCCGGCCGCTAAGGCGCTGCCGCCTGGAATGAAGAGGAGGAGGAAGAGAGGATGTTCCTTCGGCACTTGGGCTTGCCTCCCCTCCCGCCGCTGCCGGGCTGCGCCGCGTGTGGAAATGGCACTTTCTCTGCCTAACGAGATGGGACTGAATGGGGTCGCCAGCCTCCTCCGCACGCACGAGCGGGAGCAGCAGCCTCGGTGCTGATATTTGGGGAAGGAGGGTTGTGTTGTGGGCGGCTTTTTATTTGTTTTCTCTTTTTTGGAGGGAGGGCGAGAGAGGGGAAAGCAGCGTGTATTTTTGGGTGCAAACCCCGGACTTTGCAAAACAATCTCCGCCCCCGAGAGGATATTTAATCTGCAACAGAGATCGCTGCTGGCGGAGGCAAACTTGAGCTGGGGAAGGGGAGCAGGGAGCGAAGGAAGGAGACCCCCGCCCCGCTCCCGGCCCCGCTGGAGCCCGACCCCTGCAAGGGAAGATGCGTTTCTCATTCCCGGCGACTGCTTTTGGAACGAGACTTTCGTCTGGACTGATCGAGACTGGACTTTTTAAGGACGAGCTTACCCATCTAAGGGCGATTTGGGCATAAACAGCAACACAAACTCTGATTTGGTGCTGGAAGCTGCCTCTGCCTCTGAACAGCTGCTCTCACCCTGCTTCAGTCCCTCCCCCGTCCCGTTCTCTAAAGAGGATCCTGAGCTATTTTGCCTTTTTTTTTTTTTTTAATTGTTGTTGCATGCATTTTATTTTAGGTGGTTGCCTTTTCCGGCTGGCTTGGCTGTTGTGGGGTCTTGCAGAGTGTTAGCTGCAGTAACAGCTCCGCCGCCTCTCATCATGGCCAGCCCCACGGATAATAACGAGGGCTTCTTCTCAGATGTCAGAAAGGTGGGTTACTTGCGCAAACCGAAGAGCATGCATAAACGATTTTTCGTGCTGAGGGCAGCCAGTGAGTCTGGACCCGCCCGGCTGGAGTACTACGAGAATGAGAAGAAATGGAGACACAAGTCAGGGGCCCCCAAGCGCTCCATCCCACTAGAAAGCTGCTTCAACATCAACAAACGGGCTGACTCCAAGAACAAGCACCTGGTGGCCCTCTACACCAAGGACGAACACTTTGCCATTGCAGCTGACAGTGAGCCTGAACAGGAGAGCTGGTATCAAGCACTGCTG
The DNA here is from genome assembly GCA_013400975.1 of Atrichornis clamosus. Taxonomy (NCBI): domain Eukaryota; kingdom Metazoa; phylum Chordata; class Aves; order Passeriformes; family Menuridae; genus Atrichornis; species Atrichornis clamosus. The sequence goes on from WBMZ01014580.1 coordinate 110,917, forward strand.
CAGTTGCACAACAGGGCCAAGGGCCACCATCACCTCCATCACCATCACCACCACCACCATAGCGATGTCACCTTTGGAGGCAGCAGTACCGGACTGGGGGAAGCAGGTGAAGACAACTATGGTGAGGTAGCCCCTGGTCCAGCTTTTAAGGAAGTTTGGCAAGTAATTCTGAAGCCTAAGGGCCTAGGCCAGACAAAGAACCTGATTGGCATCTACCGCCTGTGCCTGACTAACAAGACCATCAGCTTTGTAAAGCTGAATTCAGATGCGGCTGCTGTGGTGCTGCAGCTGCTCAATATCCGCCGCTGTGGTCACTCTGAAAACTTCTTCTTCATTGAGGTGGGACGCTCAGCTGTCACCGGACCTGGTGAGTTCTGGATGCAAGTGGATGACTCAGTGGTGGCGCAGAACATGCATGAAACTATCCTGGAGGCCATGCGAGCCATGAGTGAGGAATTCCGGCCCCGCAGCAAGAGCCAGTCCTCCTCAAACTGTTCCAACCCGATCTCTGTGCCCCTTCGCAGCAGGCACCATGTCAACAACCCTCCACCAAGCCAAGTCGGGCTCAGTCGGCGGTCCAGAACCGAGAGTGTCACGGCCACTTCTCCTGCTGGTGGTGGAGGTACAGGTGGCAAACCCAGCTCTTTCCGGGTTCGAGCATCAAGTGATGGGGAAGGCACAATGTCAAGACCTGCCTCTGTGGATGGTAGCCCAGTTAGTCCCAGTGCTAACCGGACTCATTCACATAGACACCGTGGCAACTCCAGGCTCCATCCTCCACTCAACCACAGCCGGTCCATCCCAATGCCTTCCTCGCGCTGCTCTCCTTCAGCCACCAGTCCAGTCAGCCTGTCATCCAGCAGCACGAGTGGCCATGGCTCCACCTCAGATTGCCTGTTTCCACGAAGGTCTAGTGCTTCAGTTTCTGGCTCCCCTAGTGATGGTGGATTTATTTCTTCTGATGAGTATGGTTCTAGCCCATGTGACTTTCGCAGCTCTTTTCGCAGTGTAACCCCTGATTCATTGGGACACACCCCACCTGCCCGGGGTGATGAAGACCTCAACTACATCTGCATGGGGGGGAAGGCCACGTCCTCTTGCTGCAGCTTGGCAGCCCCCAATGGCCACTTCATCCCACGCACCTGCCACCCACAGCAGCAGCCCCGCTATCCTAGTACACCCTGCTGTCCTCGAGGTGGTAGTGAGGAGGTTGCTGACTTGGAGAAGGCATTCAGGAAGCGGACTCACTCTGCAGGCACTTCGCCCACCATATCCCACCAGAAGACGCCTTCACAGTCTTCAGTGGCCTCCATTGAGGAGTACACGGAAATGCTGCCTTCTTACCCCTGTGGCAGCAGCAGGCTGCCCTCCTACCGCCACTCAGCCTTTGTGCCCACTCACTCCTACCCAGAGGAGTGCCTGGAGATGCACCACATGGACAGCAGCCATCATCGGACCAACTCCGCCCCACACACAGATGATGGCTACATGCCCATGTCACCCGGTGTAGCCCCTGTGCCCAGTGGTGGGGGGCCCCCCAAGGGTGGTGACTATATGCCCATGAGTCCTAAGAGTGTGTCAGCCCCACAGCAGATCATCAATCCTGGCAGGGGTGGCCGCCACCCTCCAGCCACAGTGGACTCCAATGGCTACATGATGATGTCCCCCAGTGGCAGCTACTCCCCCGACAGCAGCTCTGCGGGATATGGCAAGATCTGGACGAATGGTGCTGGCCACCACCCAAAACTGTCGGTGGACAGCAACGAAGGGAAGCTCCCCTGCGGCGGCAGCGACTATATCAACATGTCCCCAGCCAGCGGCTCCACCACCAGCACCCCGCCTGACTGCTACTTCGGGGGTGCAGGGCAGCCGGGGGTCGAGGAGGCGGCCACGGCAGCGCACCACAAACCCATCTACTCCTACTTCTCGTTGCCACGTTCCTTCAAGCACGTGCACCGGCGGGGCGGCAGCAGGCCGGCGGGGGCAGCCGAGGAGGGCAGCCCTCAGCCTCGCATCGCGCTCGGCTCCAGCCGCCTCCTCTACGCCGCCGAGGACTCGTCCTCCTCCACCAGCAGCGACAGCTTGGGCGGCGGCGGCGGCCCGGAGGGCGGCCCCCCGCCGCAAGCGCAGCCCCCACGCAAGGTGGACACGGCCGTGCAGACCAAGGGCCGCCTGGCGCGCCCCACGCGGCTGTCACTGGGTGGCCCCAAAGCCAGCACCCTGCCGCGGGCCCGGGAGCAGCCCCCGGTGCTGCTGCCCCCGGAGCCCAAGAGCCCCGGCGAGTATGTGAACATCGAGTTCATCGCCGGCGAGAAGCCGCCCTTCCCCTCGGCTGCCCTGAGCATGGCTCTGCCGCCGCCGGGCAGCGAGGCCGCCGAGGAGTACATGAACATGGAGCCGGGCCCACCGCGAGCCCCCTGCCCGCCCGGCTTCGCCACCGCGCGGGCGGCCCGGCCCGGCCGGGACTACGTGGCGATGCAGCGGGGGGGCGCCGCGGCCGGCGGGGGCTCCTGCTCGGACTGCGCCGACAGCCCGTCC
>WBMZ01014582.1:0-23980 GCA_013400975.1 Atrichornis clamosus
TCCCGCCGGGGGCGCGGGCGGGGCAGCGCGGGCGGGCCCGCTCCGTAGCACGCAGCTGCCGGCGGGGGCCGCCCCGGTGCTGCCGGTGCCGGGGCTCCGCGCCCAGCGCCCCGTCCCAACGCCTGCTTTGTCCCCGCAGCTCCGGACATGGCAGCGGAGAGCACCGGCGGGGCCCCCGCCGCCGTGCCCGCCTGCCTGGAGGGGAAGGGCCCCGGGGAGCGGGCGGCCATCCTGCACCAGCACCTGGGCCGCAGGGAGATGACCGACGTGATCATCGAGACCATCCAGCCGCGGGCAGGTACCGGCCGGGGGCGGCGGGGGCGGTTTGGCGTCTCCGGTGGCGGCCCCGTGCTGCGGGAGTGTCCCGGTGTTGTCCCCGCGGTGACAGCGGCCTGACAGGCCGGGGGGGCCAGGGTGTTGTGGAGTTCGCGGGTCCGGAGTCGGCCCTGCAGCTTGGAAAACAAGCAGAGAAGTTCAGGAATGTGCGTTAGGATGCGGGTGGCAGAGCTGGTTATCCGTGGCAAACATTTCCCACTGACTTCATCCCAATCCACAACTTCCTCACGAGTGGCAGCTCCGATCTCTGCTCTCTGGGATCAGTCAGGGTGGGTTAGGTTGGATATCAGGAAAAGGTTCTTCTTCCCCCACGGGCTGATGGGGCACTGACCAGGCTCCCCGGGGAATGGGCACGACCCCAAGGCTGCCAGAGCTCCAGGAGCCTTTGGACAACGCTCCCAGGGACAGGGAGGGATTGTTGGGGTGTCTGTGCAGGGCCAGGAGCTGGACTGGAGGGTCTCTGTGGTCCCTTCCCTTCAGTAATGGGGAAACTTTGCATTTGTGAAAGATGAAACAAAAGCTGCTGTGGAAGGAAGAAAATCCTCGGAGGCTGCATCAGCTGAGGACAAAACCAAACAGGAGGATCAAAGCAAAGAGTGTGAGGCTGCTCCAGACTCGCCTTCCAAACAGCTCCCAGACCAGATTTCCTTCTTCAGTGGGAACCCCTCGGTTGAAATCGTTCATGGAATTATGCACCTGTACAAAACAAAGTAAGAATTCCTGACTAATGGTAGCTCAGGTGGGAATAGAAGGGTGAGTTGGTCACCCCGGGGCTGTGGCTCTCCGTGGGGACAAACAGGAAGGGTGACTCACCCCAGGGAGGCAGAGGGTGACTGGTGTTAGTGGTGGAGCTTGGGGCTGGCCTGAATCCCACAGCTGTGGGTGACACCTGTGACAGCTGTGGGTCCAGCTGTGTGTCCAGAGGGCTTGTGCTGGGGCTGTAAGAGCGTAAGACAAACACAGACTCCAAAAAAATGACATTTGGAAGCAGGTTCCTGAGGAATCCCACAGTTAAATCGTGGTCTCTGGGGCCTTGGTGACAGGCCTGGGGAGCTGTCTGAGATAGGAGGTGTCATCCTGTATTCCAGGGATTACAATTCCACACCATTCCCCTGTAATTGTGTGAGAACTCCCATTTCAGGTCTTCCTGAAAGCCACCAGGAGCCACCAAACGGGCACTGGAAATAGTAATAACAAACATTTGGAGCTCACCACCTTCAGCTGTTTTCATAGAAAACCAGCTGTCACATCCTTCCTGGCAATCCCATTGTTCTTGGAGCTGCCCACTTTAATCCTTGGCTAAAGGATGCCAGCGCTTGTTTCCCGTGGGTCACCCGCCACAGCCCCTTTCAACACTGACGAAAGAGGGTTAAAGCTGGCCGGCAGAGTTGCTGTGGCCCTGTGGTCGGAGCTGTGTGTCCAGCTGTGTGTCCAGCTGTGTGTCCAGCTGTGCCCTGCCCCGGGGGGTGAGGTGCAGCCGTGTCCCCGCTGTGTCCCCAGCAAGATGACGTCCCTGAAGGAGGACGTGCGCCGCAGCGCCATGCTCTGCATCCTCACCGTGCCCGCCACCATGACCAGCCACGACCTCATGAAGTTTGTGGCCTCCTTCTACGAAGTGATCGAGCACATGAAGATCATCCGAGACTCCACCCCAAACCAGTACATGGTGCTCATCAAGTTCAGCTCCCAGGTGAGATGTTCCCAGCATTGCCTGTCCTGCAGGAATGTCACACACAGTCGCTCTTCAGGGGGGTTGTGTGGCTGCACTGGGCAGCTGTTACTTGTGGACAAACAGTCCTGTCCTCCTTCCCAGAGGATTCCCAGGGCTAATCCCACACCTGGAGGCAATGGATGCCCTGTTCCAGCTGTCCTGTTTCTTGTTGCCAGGATAATTCTCTGCTATCTCACAGCTTGTCCAGAGTGCTGTGCTGTGCTGTGCTGAACTGAAAGGGCCTGGCCAGGGGGCTCCCTTTGTTTTAAGAAAGACTTTTCCTGCTTTTCTGAGGAGCCACTACCAGTGTGGAGAGGACAGTCCCCAAAACCTGAGACCCTGGGGGGTGAATTCATACCCAGATACCACCGTTTGCTCCTTCAGGCCTCTTGAACTGTGCAGCTTTAAATTGCCCCCTCCAGTTCCTGTGTGGACCCTTTCACTTGGACATTCTCTTCTCCCAAGTGCACAGGATTTAATTTGGGGTTCAGGGAGAGGTTTCCCCCAGCTGTGAATTCTGCCTGAGACATTTCCCAAGCCCATGGTGCACATGGAGGATTTGTGTGAGTTTTGTGCTAATTGCAGCAGTTACAAAGATGATTTTATCTCTCGTTGTATTCAGTTACACAGGCAAATATCTCGTGCTAAACAGCCTTGCAGCAAATCCTTAACTTGTGCTCAATTCACCCTGAAATTCCTGTTTCTCAGACAATTCCCTGAAGCTCTGTTGACCCCTAATGGCTGTGCCTGCAGGTAGCAAAACAAACCTCCAGGGCCTTTTTGCTTCTGTCTGGAATCACCAGGAGTACGGGAATGTGGCATTCAGCTGATGGCCTCAATCCCATGTGGTTGTTGTTGAGAAAGGGTTGGTGGAGTTCCTGAGAGAAAAGGGATGATGGATTTGATGGGATTTAGGTTGGTTCTGCCTCTTTTGCCTCAGAACTTCCCTGAATTGTGAGTGGTGGGATGGATTCTCTCCCACAGTTCAACTGTTGCTCCTTTCCCTGACACCCCTGTCCTGCAACCTGACCCTCTTACATTTTTGCAGAGACCAAATTAGCTTTGCAAATGCACTGAAATTGCTGACGAAGCACAAACCAGGTGCTGGAGGGAAATCCCTAATTCCTGCTGAATGCTCCAGTGGCAGTGTGGTGTCACTGCCCTGAACTTCCCTTGTGCCTTCAGCGGTGATACCCAACCCGGGGCCAAAATGCAGTGCCTGGAGCTGGCTGAAACCCCTCCTCTGGTGTTCCAGGAAAGAAGGGAGGACATGGGAGGCTTCTCCTCCTCTTCCTCAGCTGGGTCAGCTGTGAGTTTTTGCTTTTTAACCAATTTCCCCTGCTCTGTGCCCAGGCTGATGCAGACAGCTTCTACATGGCCTGCAATGGCCGGCAGTTCAACTCTATCGAGGAGGACGTTTGCCAGCTCGTGTACGTGGAGAGGGCTGAAGTCTTCAAATCAGAAGATGTAAGTCTGGCTTGGTTTGTTCCCTGCCCTTCAGAAAGGTTTAACAGGATTATTTGGAGAATAAGCTGCAGGAACAGCTTAATACATCAACCCGAACCCTCCTTCCCATTCCAGTGGTCCCTGAGAGAGTTTGTGTGGTGACTCCACGGGCTTTGTTCCTCAACTCTGACCTAACCTGCCTTGGGCTGTAATTTAATGAATCCACAGAGCACAGTGGGGCTCGTTGCAGGTGCAGCCCCTTCACTGAGCCCTGACTGTGCCCTTTGGAATGTTGGGGATCACTTTCTTTTCTTTCCGATAAATTCCTAACCCCTCTGTGGCCTCACAGCGTTCCCGTGTGGTGCCTTTGAACCTGGTGCTGGCAGTATTGGGAAGTTTGACTTCCTTGCTGGTGATGGGAAGGTGCTGAGCAATTTCCCTGTGCTTGGTGCCTTGCAGGGGGCCAGCCTGCCCGTGATGGACCTGACAGAGCTGCCCAAGTGCACCGTGTGCCTGGAGAGGATGGATGAGTCCGTGAACGGGATCCTCACCACGCTGTGCAACCACAGCTTCCACAGCCAGTGCCTGCAGCGCTGGGAGGACACCACGTAAGGGGCTGGGCTTCATTTCCACCTCTGCAACCCTGCTTGGAGTGTGGGGGGTTTGTGCTGACACAGCTCTGCTCCTCAGTGTGGGGGCAGGAATTACTGCAAGCCCTGATGCTCCGTTTTTCCCATTAAGGGGCTCCCAGAGAGAAATCTCCCTGCCAAAAGTAATTGAACAATGATTCCCACGGGCCTCGCTGCTGAGGCAGGGAGGGAGTTGTAGAGGAATGCTGATTGTTTGAAAATACTGTAGGAGAAAAGTGCTGGGGTAAACAGCCCTGGATGCACACACAGCCCTGCTTCACTCAGCCCTGTCAGCTCGGCCATTCCCTTCCTTGGCATCCTGCAGATGGATCTGCTCCTGCCTGGAGCAGGGGAGCCCTGTGGAGAGCCCTGCAGCCTCCTCTCCTACCTGGATGCTGGCAGGGAAGGAAGAGGAGGTGGGGAAGAGCAGGTGTGCAGGGGGACAGGACTGGGAAGGGGAAGGCAAGGAAAGGAGGGATGGTGACAGGATGGCTCAGTAAAACAGGCAGGGGAGGCTGCACAGGCTGTTGTTCCAGGTGGTGTGGGATGAGTGATGGGAAATTCTGTCCCTGGAAAAGGAGACCCTCCATGGCACTGGACACTGCACTTAAAGCAGCTCTGCCACTCCCCCTTCCCTGTTGGTGCTCCCACCGTCCCTCCCATCCCTGTGGAGCAGGATTTTGGTGTTCCTGGAGCCCCTGACTGGCACCATGTGCTGCTCTCCGTTGGATGCATTTTCCATTCCTCTGGACACTTTGCCGGTTTGCTGCACCTCAGGCAGCCACAGACTCTGCAGAGGAGCCTGCAGATCCTCCCTGTGGCTGCTCCATCCCTGGATCCCCATTCCTGGATTCTCTGATGGAATGTGAGGGACTGTAGCTCTCTGTCTGTCACTCACAAGGCAAAGGAACAGAACCTCAGTGAGATTAATCAGATTTGTAGCTGTGCAGGTTGCTGGGCTGCTTTGCTCCATAAATCCAAACCAGTGTGAATTTGGGGCAGTGGAGCATAGCCAGGGCAGGAGCAAGGTCCAAAATAGCCCTTAAATATGGAATACACAATTTAAGCAGAACTTATGCTCTCAGTCTAAGAGAAGGACAAAGGAAAATCCCTGTTCTCCTTGCTCAGGCACCGCAGAGGCTGTAAGTGCCTGATTTTGTATAGGAACTGACTGCAATCCAGTTGTCTCCTCCCTGGAATATTTCTGGGGTTTACCCAGCAGCTCATGAAAAATACATAAACAGCCCTGGCAGGAGGATGCAGCCTCAGTTATCCCTCTCCTGAGCTGAGCTGCTGCTGCTCCAGGGCTGGACAGAGCTTCCTTCTGCTCTGGGGTGTTCTGTCCTTGTGGCAGCACTGAGGGAGTTCCAAAAGAGATTAAAGATTTGGATCTTTTCTGATCCGAAAGGAATGCCTGCCGCTGATTCTTTTAGGGTTCAGTTATGGGATGTCCTTCCTGGGAAGGCTGAGACTGACTCCATTGGTGTGGGGTGGGGTTGAAGCATCCCCCCAGGGTTGTTCTAAGCAGTGTCACTCAGCTGTCCCCAGCACTGTGTGGTTCCAGTGCCTTTCCTCAGTGTGTAGCTTCTGCGTAAATCCTTTGGACTGCAGCAAAAGCAGATCCAGCTGAAATGGCTTTGGGAAAACTGTTCTTTGTTCTGTCACCAGCTTAAAACTTGGTGTGGAGGTGAATTTGAGTGGGGTGAACGTGAGCTGAGAGGTGGGCGACACAGGGAGCATCCTGCTGCACAAGGCCTTTCCCTGGAGCTCTCTGGCTGTCTTTTTCATGGAATGTGAAGAAGCTGCTCCCTGTGTCTCAGGATGTTCTTGTTGCCCTCCAGGTGCCCTGTGTGCAGGTACTGCCAGACTCCAGAGCCCGTGGAAGAGAACAAATGTTTTGAGTGTGGAGTCCAAGAAGTAAGTAGGTGGGTGGATGGTGAGACCTCACTGCACAGCTGCTTGGGTTGCTCTGGGCCTTAATTCTAGGGCTGATTTTGGGGCTGATTGTACCAATCAGTGGAGTACCAGCTTTTGGTTTGGATCAGTGCTGGGAAGGGGCTGTTACCTCACAGCTTTCCTGTTCTGACGAGTCTTCCTGATTCTTAGAAAGATCAGTGTGACAGCAGGGAGCTAAACCAGCCCTGATGGTGGTGGGTCCTTCTAGTCTGTGTCCTCCAGAGCTTGCTGGGGTTCCTTGTTCCTCAGCCGAGGCCAGGGGGCTGATTTATCACCACCCTGCAGGGGTGTAACTGGCTTTGAGCAGCAGGGACCCCCCTCTCCTTGGCCTTCCCGCTGAGGAGGAGGAGTGGGAAGGCAACCACTGCTCATTGCTGAGGGTGTGACTGGAGCCAAGGCCGGCTCGTGCCCTCTCTGGGTGCTGCTCCCCCTGACTGGCAGAGCTGCACCCCAGAGCTCCCATTGTAAGACAAACGCTCCAAAAAATGACATTTGAAAGCAGCTTCCCCAAGGACCCCACAGTTAAATCGTGGTCTCTGGGGCCTTGGTGACAGGCCTGGGGAGCTGTCTGAGATAGGAGGTGTCATCCTGTATTCCAGGGATTACAATTCCACACCATTCCCCTGTAATTGTGTGAGAACTCCCATTTCAGGTCTTCCTGAAAGCCACCAGGAGCCACCAAACGGGCACTGGAAGTAGTAACGACCATTGCTCAGTTGTTCTGGGCATCTGTGGCTCACCACCTTCAGCTGTTTTCATAGAAAACCAGCTGTCACATCCTTCCTGGCAATCCCATTGTTCTTGGAGCTGCCCACTTTAATCCTTGGCTAAAGGATGCCAGTGCCTGTTTCACGTGGGGACTGTGGCCGCCCACCACAGCCCCTTCCTCCTCCTCCCACGTTCCTAAAGAGGCTCAAAGCGCTGGCGCTGTCCCGTTGTGTTGGCAGAACCTGTGGATCTGTCTGATCTGCGGCCACATCGGCTGCGGGCGCTACGTGAGCCGCCACGCCTACAAGCACTTCGAGGAGACCCAGCACACGTACGCCATGCAGCTCACCAACCACCGCGTCTGGGACTACGCCGGAGGTGAGCTCCCCCTCCAGGGACACCTCGGAACAGCCTCCGGGACCCTCGGGAAGAGCAGGACAGGCAGAGTTTGAGGATGGAGGAGCTGGTGTCTGTGCTGATTTCTGTCTCTCTGGGGTCGGAGCAGCTGCAGGAGGGAGAAGGCGACTCTGTGGTGAACCCTGGAATGTTTGTTACTCCCTTTCCATCCATTTGCTGTTGTAATTAATACTCTTTAAGATGTCTGGGATGAAGCTGCCATAGAACAAATCCATGTGGTGTTGGCGTCGTGCCTCACCGAGGTGCTGGGGCAGACCTGGGTGCTTTAATTGTGCTCCATAGTTGGGTGTTCTCACCTCTGAGTGCCCGTGGTTGGCTTTTCTCTCCCCAGACAACTACGTGCATCGGCTGGTGGCAAGTAAAACTGATGGCAAGATAGTTCAGTACGAGTGCGAGGGGGACATGTGCCAGGAGGAGAAAATTGATGCCTTACAATTAGAGGTAAATATTTCCACTTGTTGGGCTCTGCGTCGTGGAAGTGTTTCCAACCCCGCCACGACCACGGTTCAATCCCATCAGCTGAGGCAGCAGATCTGCTCCCTGCCTGGAGGGAATTGTCTCCAGGCAGGAGCAGGATGGGTTTACTGCTCTTTTTTTTCCTTCTTTTTCTTTTTCTTTTCTTTTTTTTTTTTTTTAAGCCTCTCCCTGGCTCTGCAGAGCCGATGCAGCGCAGCGTGAGCTGGCTGCAGTCTGTCCTCTGGTCACTGCTGATTGAAGATGAGCTGCTTGTGCTGCTGCAAACAGGGGGCACTGAGGGGAAAATGGGTCTGGGTCTCTCCCCAGACCCTTCCTGGTGGAGCTGTGGTTTGGGTACAGAGCCAGGATCTGTGTGGAACTGTCACTGTGGAGAGTTCAGCTCCCAAACTGAACGAGGGTGAAGGAATCCACAGCTCTGTGCTTGCCTTGGCGAGCACAGAGAGCTGACAGTCTGGTACCAGCCCTGTGCTGTTCCCTGCTCTTCAACAGATAATGATTTATTTCTTTTTTGTACCTGTTGCCCAGCTTCTCCTCTCCTAACTAAAGGAGAGGAGCTGGAAATGCCTGCTTCAGTGAGCAGACACTGCAGCATGATTTCAGCCGCATTAGACACCAGGGTTTGTGAGGAGGAACAGCCCACAGAGACCAGACTTGAGAAGCTCATTGCTCACATAAATGTTTGGTTGCTTTTCAATGAATTTTCGGAATAACATTTAGATGCTAAACCAGCTAATTTTAACCCTTTTTTTCTGTGAGGTTGTTGCTTAAAGCTTGTCAGATCTCTCTGTCTTATGATTGAAATATTTCAAGAGAGAATGAATTTGGCAGAGTGTTTTGGCACTCGGAAATGACTGAGAGTGATCAAGGCTCTGTGCATGTTTAATTCTGTAGTGAATGCCTAATTTGATGCTTATTAGCCTGATGAAAAGAAATAATCACCTTTTTCAACCTTCTCATTACTCATTTGCAGTACCAAAAGGGAAAAGATGGGATGTAAGGCATGGATCCTTGTTCCAATACCAAAATGGCATTGGAATGGGCCATACATATTGAAGAAGAATAATTGGGAATAGTTACACAGAGCTCAGAGCTGAGGGTGCTTTCTCAGAGACCTTCTTATAGGGAAGCTGGATCTGTGCATTGACCCTTCTGCCTTGGATTTTGGGCTCGGAATGGGAACTCTGCCCCTCAGCCTTGGGATCTCAGACTCCCACAACAGGGATGGGTGATGCTTCCATTTCCTGGTAGAGATTTGTTGCCATTCCCATGAAAAATCTGTCTCCTCCTTAAAAAGTTCTTAGCTTGATACTTTCACTTGATCCTTGTTGTGCTCTAAACACTTCCCTTGATTGCAAAAAACCCAGGTGATTGGATTGGGAAATCAAATTGGTGGAACACATCAGCTGGATCTGCAGTTGGGATGTGTGTCCAGAACCTCCTTTGTGCTTGATTTCACCTGGAGAAACCCTGTGGGCTCCTGAACCAGCACAGCCACTCTGACTCTGTGTGTCTCCTGTTTGTAGTATTCCTATTTGCTAACGAGCCAGCTGGAATCCCAGCGGATCTATTGGGAAAACAAGATTGTCCGGATAGAGAAGGACACGGCTGAGGAGGTGAGCTCTGCCCTGGGTCTGTGGGAAGGGTCCTGACACTGTCAGAGGGGAGAAGGAGCTGCTGGGTCTCTGCTGCAGCCTGGGCACTGCCTGGCGTGGCCTCACACAGCCTGTTCCACTCCCAGCTGGGAAAATTGGCTCCGAGATGGATCTGTCCCTTATCTGGCTGCTCCCAGGGAGCAATTTGCTGCTCAGTGGTGCAGAAGCAGGTAGATTGTCACTGAGATTGCAGGTTGATTTAAATGTGCTGCTGGGGAGGCTGCAGCAGTGGTGCTGCAGGATCCCGGAGCCATCCGTCTCTGCGACACGGATCTCCAGGGAATGTTGGTGGAGCAGAGACAATATGACTTTAATTTGCTTGGCTGTGCGAGGTGGAACTGTCTCTCTGCTCCAAATGCATATTGATTTGCCCTTTCTTTTTGATCCCCTCTCTCTCCTCATCACCCTTTGGGAAAAGTTCAGAGTCTCCTCCTATAAAGCATCCTGCAGGCAGGACTGCTTCAAAATGTCACGAGGAAAAATCCAGAGAGGATATTTTACTGCTTTTTCACTCCAAGTAGATCCTTTCAACCAGGTTTAAAGTGAGTCAGGATTTAGACTTGAGTCCCTAACTCTGCATGACTTCTAATTAACCATTTAGTGTCTGCAGTTAAGTGAACATAGAAATGGTGACCACTGAAATAGTGGGCTTTGACCTTGTCCTAAACAACAGTCCCAGGAATCTTAGGGAGAGCCCTATAAAAGGAAAATAGATACCAAAAATCATCTTGCACGTGAGCAGGAAACACAATCCACAAAGCAGCTTCAAAGTGAAACCACTCTGATCCGTGCCCCAAATGTGGTTTCATGTTTAAAGATCCCAACAATTTTATTCATGGCACTTGTTCCGTGGAAGTCTTGTCTGGATCAGTGCCACCATGCAGTGTATTCCATTATCAGAGCTCAGGCTACTTCCCCAAATTAACCATAAGCTGCACAAACATTCCCTGAGTAGGGCTGGAAGGTTTAAAAGCTGCTCTGCATCCACCATGTGTGCTGACACTGCCATTTGCCCAGGCTGCTCCTCCAGGAAAGCATTTGCCCTTTAAATTCCTGCCTCCACTGCATGCTGTAAACACCAGTATAGGGGAAACAAGTATTCTTAGCTATAAATCTCCTGTAAATCTCATGCTGGAGGTTTGACATCTGGAGAAGGGGAGCTTGGCTTTCTCCAGGAGCAGCACCTGGAATGGGGCAGCACAGGGAAGAGAAGGTGATGGCCAAGGGGTGTTTGTGTTCTGTGTGAGTGAGGTATTGGTGTCAGTGGGTCAGTGCCTTGTGACAGCACTGCTGAGTCAGGGCGGCCTGTTCATCCTCACCCTCTGACCACATTCTTCGAGATTTAGTTAAAAATGAGCAAAAACCCAGCATTGTAACACCTTGAGGTGGAAATGTGAGTTTGCTGATGGATCCAGAGCCATTAGAGAGTGGCCAAAGGAATGCGGGATGCAGGCAGCAAGAAGTTAAGGAGCTGCTGCAGCTCTTGGCTGTGCCTGGCACAGATCTGCAGCCAGAGTTGCTGTTCTGTGGGAGCAGCTTCCATGGCAATGTGGCTCCTTGTCTGGGATCCGAGTGTAACACAGGGGGTCCTCACCAGAACAAAGCCCTGACTCCAAGCTTTCCTTACCTGGGAACAGGAATTGGTCAAAGTCTAGAAACCGCTCCGGACAACGGAGTGTCCTCACGAAAGTGCAGCGGACTTTGAGTTGTTGGAAATGCCCCTGTGTTTGTTTTTACAGATTAACAACATGAAGACCAAATTTAAAGAGACCATTGAGAAGTGTGACAGTCTGGAACAGCGGCTCAATGACTTGCTCAAAGAAAAGCAGTCTGTGGAGAGGAAGTGGGTACCGCTGCCAGGTTTAGTTCCATGCAGCCATTAAAACGCCGTGCACTGACATCCAAAAGGAAAAAAAAAATATCCTGCTATTCCTGGGCAATTTTGAGCTGTTTAAGCTGGAATACTGAGAACATGGCTTGCTTTAAAAAAAGCTCTGATTTCTGTAGGTGTTCACAAATGGGAAGTGTCTGAGTGAGCACAGCTTTGGGGCTCTCGGCTCCTTTTACACATATTTAGCATTCAGGGATCCTTCCTCTCCCTGCTCCGAGGGAGATGCCAGCCTGTTCTGCCATTGGTGGATGCATCCAAAGGGATGAAAGGCAGCTCAGCAGAGGCATCACCCAGCACAGAGGAAAGCACAGACCTTGGGAAGTGCCTGGAGGAAAGGTGGCAAGGCTGGGAATTGTGGATCCGTGCGCTCCGGCTCCCTGGGTAGGGCTGTGTCCCCTGCTCCTCACAGCCCACAGCCTGTCCAGCAGTCCTGGCTGGAACAGGGAGCCCAGCCCAGGGAGCTGTCACCTTCCTGAGTGGAAAAGAGCTGGTGTAGAATGCCAGCAAGCTGCCAGGGCAAAGCAGTGAGTTGTTGGGAGCAGGAAGCCCTGTCTGAATCACAGGGCTGATGTCCTTGTGGGAGCATCTTGCTTCCAAGTGAAGTGGCATTTTGAGGGTCTTGGAGTGTGGCAGGAGCTGGTGTCTGGAGGTCCCTGAGTGCCCTCAGCTCTCTCAGGGTCCCCTGACATCTCTGGGCCCTTTTTGGCACCTGTTCCAAAAGCTGCAGGTGCATGTCCAAGATTAATCCCATCTCCCAAGCACTCCCTGCCTGTTGCCCCTGCACTGTTGGCATTTGGCATGAGATGGAATTGCCTGGCTTGGAAGGGAAGGGATTCTCCCAGGTCATGCAGTTAAGGAAGGGATTGTTCTTCACAACATCTGCATGTGCAGGTAACACACAGGTGCTGTGCAGAAAATCCAGGGGGGATTTCAGAGTCTCCTTGTATTGCCTCCCCTTGCCCATCTTTGCTGGAAAACCAAATTCCAGGTGCTGTTGGTGGGCTGGGGGTCAGTTGTCCAGGGAAAAGGCCGTGGTGGGGTTTGGTCTGGGTGGGCAGTGCTGCTGTCCTGACTCGTGCTTCTGTCTGCAAGGTGTTCTCAGCTGAACAACAAAGTGGCAAAACTCTCCAACGAGCTGAAGGAGGAGCAGGAACTGAACAAGTGTTTGCGAGCAAACCAGGCCTTGCTGCAGAACAAACTGAAGGAGGAGGAGAGAGTGTTAAAGGAAACCTGTGAGCAGAAGGACCTGCAGATCTCCGAGATCCAGGAGCAGCTGCGGGATGTCATGTTCTACCTGGAGACACAGCAGAAGATCAACCACCTCCCAGCTGAGACCCGCCAGGAGATCCAGGAGGGACAGATCAACATTGCAGTGGCATCTTCCGCCAGCTCCTCCACGGCGGGCACGGGCAAACCTTCCTCCAGGAGAGGCCGTGGCAAGAGGGGGAAATGAGAACGGGAATGTTCTGCTCCCATCCTGGAACTGGCCGTGCCAGCAGCAGGCCAGGCTCACCTCGGGCCTCTGGCTGGGAACACCCAGCTCACTAAAGCTCAGCTAGAAATTGTCTCCAGAGCTGCTCATAAAACTGGCTGCCAGTCAGTGGAGGTGTCTGTGGTATTCAAAAGCATTTCACTGCACTATTTAGCTGTTTTTAGGCAGATCTTGGTGACCATTTTGCCTTCCCTCCTTTTCAGAGCCCCTCCTGTCATGCATTTGACTTTCTTGGAGAGTGTTTTGGGGTGGGGGTTGTGTATCCATGTCCAACATCCCATTCCCTGCGGGGATGCTGTAGAGTAGGCTCAGCCCAGTGTGTAAGGCTTCTCCAGTTCTTCTCCTGGATTAAAAGTATTCTCAATTAAGAAGTTATTTAATAAACAGTGTAAATTAGATTATATACATCTCCTTTTTGTATGTGCAGTCCTGACACTGCAGAACTGCTAGTGCAGGAGTAGAACTGTAGTTGGGAAAGAAAAAGGAGTGAGGTGTGGAAAATAAACCATCTTAGTGGTGTAAGAAACCAGGCGAGTCCTAAAGGCTCGTGGTCTGGGAAACAAAAGGCTTTAAGGGATTTTGCTACAATCTCTATTCATTTTAAAGGTGGCCTTTGAGAGGCCAGTGCTTGCTGTGTTGCCTTTGGGGCAGAAAGTGGAAGTTTTGTTTTCTGGATGCTGTTTAATGTGGTTATTTTATAGATACTTCTATAAATTGAGTCATCGTGAATTGGGGTACACATTCCCAGCATTCCGGTTCTGCTGGAGTGTGTCCCCTCACTGAGCTGCACTGGGAATGTTGGTGTAAGCTCCAGAGCTGTTATCCTCAAAGCCAGGTGAGGAGAGGGACAAGCAGAGCCTTTTACAAACTCTCTTCCCACGTTCCTGTAGCTGCTGGTGCCTGGTCCGTGGCGCTGCCCCTGCACCGGATCCTCACCAGGAGCTGCAGCTCTTGGTTCCAGTTCCTGCGCTCCTAAACCTCAGCTGGCAAGGCTTCCATGTTACTTACCCCAAAGGGACACAGGTCCTGTAAGGGAAATTTCTGGACAAATCTGGTTTGGTTTGGTTTTTTTGTTGGTTTTCACTTAGAATCTAAGACTCGATGCTCCGGGGTGGGAAGGTTTCCCCTGGAGAAGCGACTGTCCTGGTTGCTGTTGTGCTCGGAGTCAGAGCATTTAAAGGCTGATCTTTTGTTAAAAATGGCAGGGGAGTCCCCAGTTGGCTCTCCAGGCCACAGGATGATCCTTGTCCTTGTTGGAACAATCGTGACCTTAGTCTGGAACAGCTCTGGCTGAGCACAGCCTNATGACCTTAGTCTGGAACACTGAAACAGCTCTGGCTGAGCACAGCCTGGAGCACAGGCGTGAAACAGCCCGTCCTTTATTGCTGGAAGTTGTTCTTTTTTTGGCCAATTGAAAGGGATGAGTTACAGTCCCTGGAATGACTCTGGGAAGGAGGGTGGTCCTCATCCCCTTCCTGGCCGTATGGACTGGAAGTGCTGAACTTCCTCCTTGGAATTACAGGGCACTTGGTAGTGCACTCATGGCATCCACTGCTTGGGTTTGGAGATGTACCCCAACCACCTGGAACCTGGACCTTCTCTAGCTCTGTAGCAGGAATGTACCCTCACTTTTCCAGTGTGTGGATTGTACTACCAGGCCTCTGCCTTCTGTAAATGACTCTAAGGACCCAGAGATGTACAGCACGGCTTGCTCTCCTAGAGAAACTATTTTATTTAAGATATATTTTTACACCATTAAGATCCTCTGACCTTTTGCTGAAGGCTTGCTTTGTGTAGAACACTAAGATGCTGTACTCTATCTTGGAATTCATTTTCAAAAAACGTGATGGAAAATTAAACCAGCGTGCAGTTCTTTCTGTGTGTGTGTTCGACTGGGAGGGAGGGAGGAGGCAGTTTCTTATTTTGGAAGTCTTTTAGCTTTTAACTCAGAGGCAAAGCTGTCCAAATGAGCTTTTGGTCATCTTGGGGCTGGGGAAGTTGGGCTGAGCTGAGCTGATAGGAGCAGATAAGGCTGGGCAGTTATCTCTGGGCAGCTCATGCAGAAAAAGCAGGAATTGTTGAATACTCTGTGTTAAACCAAATTACTCTCAGTCCTTGAGTCCCCTCCAGCTTCTCCTGAAATCATCCCAGGTGACAAGAGAACCTGTCTGGGTGTTCATTCACTGCTGCCGATCATTGTGACACTTCCCACAAGGAATTGGGGCTTGTGGTGAAGGGAAAAGTGGCAGTGCAGGATGGTCTGACTCTTCCTTACCCATCATCCGGACACACCAGTGCCTGGGAAAAGTTTTGGCTCTGGGACTTCAGCCTGTGGTCAAGTTTTGACATCAGCAACTGGAGCAGCAGGTCAGCCTGGCTGTGACTCACTGTCACCACAGTAGGAGGCTCCCGCAGCATCAACCTCCCCAGCACTGGGGAGCTGAGACTGGCCAAGCTCCTGCTACGGTTGAAGCCCTTTAAGTAGAGGGTTTTTTATTTTTAAATCATGAAAGGAACACACATTTGCCCAGATGAACAGCAAAGGGGCTTTGCTGGCTGTGCTGGTGCTGGGTTGGGTGGTATCCCAGAAAGCTGTAGGACACAGCCTGCCTTGGCTCTTGCCATGTGGACTCCGTGGAATAAGGAAGAGATGTTCCTGCAGGAGCAAGAGTATAGGGACCTGCTCTCCCCAGAGCACTGCTGTGACCTTCCCTGGATCCTGCTGTTCCCTCTGGAGAAGGTCCCTGATTCACTGCCTGGCAGGGAGGGCGTGGGACAGCAACGTGACTCTGCAAACAGGGGCAGGACAGTGACCAGGAGCCTGTGCTGCCGCTGCCGTGGGGACAGCACCCACCTGCCCGAGAGAGGAGGTCGGCAGGGGCTGCAGGAAAGGCTGTGGGATGTAAAGGGGCCAGGGAGAAGCCCAGCTGGAGCGGGGTCACAGCCAGCAGCCACCCGGAGCTTGGCAGAGTCTGGAGGATGCTGCGATGATTCACTCCCGCAGCTGTTCCCCAGCGAGCGCAGGGAGAGGCGGCTCCCCGGGCTGAGGGAGGAAAGCAGGGACACAGGGCTCTGCTCTCCTGCTTGGAGGGGAAGTTTGGGGCAGCAGGGGGTGGGCTGGGACCCAGGGCTTGGCTGTCACTGCTCCGTGCCAGGGATGTTCCCTGTGAGCAAGAGCAAGGCTGGAGTGGTGGGTGCAGCAGTTCAGGTGACCCAGCTGACATTGCTGTTTCTGGTTCCAGGGACTCATTCCTTTCTTGTCCCTTGGGAAGAATCTGTCCTTTAATGCCAATTAATCCCTTTCATGTCACCAGTTCTGCTCTCTGAGGAGCCAAAGTCCTGGGTGAGGTGACATCTCTGGCTTGTTCCCAAGAAAAACCTCACACGGTGCCATGAGCAGAGTGGACACAGAGTCCCCTCCAGGCAGAGATCCACAGGTGTCCATCTGTCCAAGCAGCTGGAGAACCCCACGGCCATGCCCTCCAAGGGGCCACACTGCTGTCCCACCACCTGCTCTCTGCACCCTTTACCTCTTCCCTGGAGCCCAATTCCCTAAGGCCCTCTGGAAAATTCCTGCCTTGATCTGCACCAACCGACTTGTCTGTTCTCGCTTGAGCTCTGAGAAATTCACATCCATTTCGCCCCCAGGGCCTCCTCTCCCTTTGTTTTTTTTACATAAATGGGCATTTTGGTTTAACAATTGTGTTTTAAAGGCAGACTCATCCAGCTGGGCCACAGCAGGTCCCACACCAGGACAGCCTTTAGGGTGAGTTTTGCAGCACAGGAGAGACGTTTGTGTGTTCATTCCCCAGCCTGGATTCCTGCACACATTTCCCAGGGCAGGAGCCAGCTCTGTGCTCTGGTTCACCCCAGTTTCTGAGGAGCAACAGCAAAACAGGGACAGGTTTGCTGGAAGCAGGAAGCAATCAGAGATATTTGCTTTCATTCCAAGCTAAAGCCCCACACCTACAGCTTCCTGCTCTTGCACCACCCCTGAGCAAACATTATTTATAGCAGCAAGAAGCAGTTACAGCTTTGCCCTTTCTTGACCTGGAAGTAATTGGTTAATTGAGTTAGAAAACAAACTTCAAGACACTCACTTGGTTTCCTTCCACCTTCTCCCACGGAGCTGGAGAGTCAAACTCCTTCCATCCCAAGCTGGTTAAAAACATCAAACACCTCCGGGAGAACAATATTTACCTCCCCACCAGGAAATTGGGCCCTGTTGAACTTTCTGGAGGGCCAACAGCTCCTCTGAAGCTGCACCTGGGGGGCTGCTGCCTTGCTGGAGCTGGGGTAGGTGGGGGCTCTTTGGGGAGGGTTTCCTGAGCTGTGCTGAGGCTGGGAAGCTGTGGAAAGCTTTGCTGCTGCTGGTGGGAGCTGAGCTCTGAGCAGAGGCGTCTGAGCTCACCAGGAAACTGAGCTTTTGGTCTGTGCAGGATCAGTAATGTGCTGGTTTGGTGCTTGGAGAGGTTCTCTGGGTTTGTGGGCAGTGGGTGAGGATGAGCTGTGGTGAGCACGTGCCTTATTCCCAGCCTGAGATCCCTGGGCTGTGCTGGCTTTTCCTGGAGACAGCCTGCAAGGAGCTGCAAGGTTTCCTTGCCTGTTTTCAGTGTCCCTGTGTGGTGGCAATGGCCTTGGAGGACAATGGCTGTGTGGGGCACATCTTGGTTTCCTGGCTGCAAAGATGATGTTTTTGGCACCATTTACGTGCCTCTGCCTCCCAGTCCCTCTTCCCTTGTTAATGTGTTATGTTGGGATATTTATCAGTTTCTATTGATGTGTGACTCTCTTTGGGGAAGAGGAGCCATGTCCAGCAGAGGGGTTTAAGCAGGTGAAGGAAACCCACCTTGGTGGGCTCCTCTTTGGGGTGGTGGGAGGCCCCAGGTCCAGGAGTGAGCGAGGTTCCAAGGCAGCTTCATGGTCTGTGTGCCAGAGTTCTGTAAAACCAAACCAAACCCACAATCAATCCATTTAACATCTAAACCAGGACTAGATCTCCCAGAACAATTCCTCTGCATTACTGGGAATCTTAGACCGAGCAGAATAAACACAGGCTGGAGAAACTCCTCATCCTGTTGGCTTGAATCCATGGTCTGTGTGGAGTCCCAGTTGGGAAACCTTCTGTGAGGGCTGCAGGAGCTGAGTGGGCGATGTGGCCAAGCGAGATGGGTGAGCTGGAGTTATCCACAGTTATCCCAGGGAGACAGGGATGCTGCTGCAGCCGGAGGCCCCGCGCCGACGGAGGGGAAGCTTGTCCAAGCACAGCTGTGCCAAGAGCTTCCCTCTGCAAGTGCAGGGGTTGCACAAGGAGCAAAGAGGACTTTTCCCAAGCAGTTCTCCTTGGCAGCTTTCAAACGTGCTCTGGCTTCTGGTGAAGAAGAAATCCCAACTGGATCCTGCTGCTCAGTGAAGGAGCTCTGAGAACTGAGAAGTGCCCTGGGATCTGGACACTCCTGGCCTCCACCCCTTCCTGAAAAAACCCCTCAGCTTCATGACAAGGAGCCAAACCCTGCCTCCTCCTTCCAAAAAATCAATGTAGAGGAATGATCAATGGTGTAAAGCCGAGGTTTCTGCGGGAATGCAGGCAGCACTCTGCAATCACAGCGCTCTCCTCTGCAGCGATCGCAGTCAAACTGCAGGAGCAGTTAAGAGGATTAGGTATTTCTGATCATATTTGCAGCTGTGCTTGCTGTAACCGACAGGAGAAATCCAAAGGCCTCATCTTGGGAAGTGACTGAGAGCCTGGAAGGGAGCACTCCCTCGGGACCCCACAGACCCAGCCGCTTCCCAGAGCCACGAGGAGCTGTCCTTCCTGCAGCTGGAATTGTGGCACTTGGCTCCCTCAAAGATCCAGGTTCCTGTGGAAAACTCCCTGTGAGCCAGCCTGGATGCAGGGCTCTCAGCTGCAATGGTGGCTCCAGAATCTCAGCAGATCCACGTCTCCCAAGTGCCACAGCCTAAACAAGGAATGCTGTGGAAGCCCTGCCAGGTTCAGAGCCAGAGGTGAGAGGGGAGATCCCTCCCTGGACATCACCAAGGATTTTGTTAGCAGTTGTCTCAGCACTGCATTGCTTCAGCAAGGAAAACTAACTCCACTGGACAGTTAAGTTTCAGTGCCTAATTCTCACTTAGCACTGCTGGAGTCAAATAAAAATACCTGACTGTTCCCTCCAAACTCATCCCTGCAGAGATGCCGGGGATGCAATGCCAGCACTGCAGTAGGAAGCTCCTCTGCTTTTCCCAAGGGCCACCTACAATGGGCTCTTGGCCCCCAGGATGGGCTGAGGGCGAGTATGGAATCCACTCCTCCCTTATTCCAGTCTTAAATAAAGATGTGGCCTTGTGGCCAAGGAAGAAGCCACCACTCCTTGAGCCACGTGGTTGCTGGAAGTGCTTGGCCCTGCTCACAGGAGCTGCCTGGGCTTCCCTTTCTCCATGGATGGAGCCTCGGATGATGCTCCTGCCCAGGACAGGCAGGTTCCTCCTGAAGCCAAAATCCCCGATCTGAGCTCCAGGTGTGACATGTTGGAGGAGGGGGAAAGTTTCACATCTCACTTCCAATTTGCCTGATGATTTTAGCACAGTGAACAGGGAGGGGAAAGAGCACCAGAGGTAACAAAGTCAACCCTTTCCAAACACAGTCATGTGGTTGTCATCTGCCAAAAACACAAACCACAATCATAATCCTAAATTTGTCCTTTGAACGTACCTGTGCCTGCTCTGTAGTAGTTTCCTTCTAATCCCCAGGGATTAATGCTGAAGTGCATTGAAACCTCTGAGGTGAAGGGCTACAGTGGAAATTCCTTGTGGGCTGGTAATAATAACTGAAAGCTGCTCTGTGAAGCAAACCTGAGGCTGACTTGGTTTTTAATGGACATCTGTCTGTAGGGGGAAAAAAATGCCATGGCAACTGGCTTTCTTGTTGGCACGGCAGCCTCAGCAAAGGGCCGGGGAGAGGATGGGTGTTGGAGGGGCTGGGTGGCTGTGCTGGGAAACGTGGAGGTGCCGCTCGGCCCAGCTGGGAGGCAAAGGTTGTTTGTGCTCTGTGAGCACCAGATCTTGTGGGATTTAAGAGCTAAATCTTGGCATAACGATTGCTTTGTGTGCTGCTGCTGCTGCTGCTGCTGAGCAGGAGCCAGGCTGGGTTCCCCCCTCCCTTTCCTAAAAATGTGAAATCTAAAATAAAGCGCTCGGTTGGCGATTTCCTGGCGCTTTGCTGGGCAGTGTTGGTGTCTCCCAGTTTGCAGCTCTGTCCCAGCAGCTGCTCCGGAGCTGTGGCTTCATCAGAGGATCCTGGAGCTTTGCTGTGTGAGGAAGGGAATGCCCTTGTTGAGTGTCCAAGGGAACTGAGAGCAAGGGTCACTCAAGTGTTGGTTATGGGTGAAACAACCTCTGGCACTTCTGTGCCTCCCTCCTGAGCTCCATGGACATCCATGTTTCCCTCATCTCCTGTTGGATGCAGGAGAAGCAGCAGGATGCATGGCTCAGCGGGGACATCCATCATCCATGCCCTGTCTGCCATGAGCTGAAGGGCTGAGAATTGGGAAGAAACAGCAATAAAACTGCAAGTGCAGATCACAAGCTGTATCTAATGGGAGCTGGCCTCTGCTCGGAGTGAGCTGTGAATTTGGGGGGCTGCAGGCACTGAGAAGACCCTACAGAGATCAGGGGAGGAAAGGCAGAGGTGGCAGCAGTTGTCCCACCTGGCTGGTTTGGAACCTGGGCTTTGGTTTTGCTGTGGTATCAGTTCTGCTCTGGCCAGGGGTGTGTCATCAGTTAGAACGGAGGGCAGCTTTGCTGACTCGGATCTCTCTGGGAAGTGCTGCTTGTGTGTCAGAGCACCTGATTTGTTCTCCTAATATCTTTCCAAGCGTTTGGAGATCCCCGTGCTCATAGCATTGTTCACAAAGAGCCTCCAAGAGGAGAGGTAAAGGTAATGGGACTAAAGAACTGAAGTCTTCAGGGAAGAGAAAACACGTGTGTAGAAATGCTCAGTTCTCTGAGCTTCTCTAGCAGCTGATTTTGCTTAAAATAATTCCCCGTGCCTGTGCTGTTGTCCCTCTGTATCCAGGCGTGTTCTGTCTTGCTGGATGCTGTTGAGGATCACCCTGGGGAGCCCAGGGACGGCAGCACAGGACTAGGAGCAGGTTAGATCAAGGAAATGTTACATCATAGCACTTCCTGCTAAGGGGTGGCATTATCAGGCCCATCCATCTCCACATGCAAATACAGCCTGCACAGGCAGTCACACATCTGGATGGAAAGAGTCTGGGAAAGGAGCAGCTCTAACCTGGATGGTGGACAGGAAAGGCAAAACAGAACGTGATTCTCCCTTAGGAATTGTTGCTTTTCTTTCTTGATCACAGAACAGGTGACTGAATCCTGGATGTTTCTCCAGCTACACCACCACATCCACTGCTGGCTGTTCTTTGTCACAACATCATTGACATCCAAAGTATCAGCTGTAACGGTAGGGAAGAGCAAAAGAAGGTGAGAAATTGATAAAGCCAAGCCATACAATAATAAATACAGAATATTGGGAATGGTGGGCTATCAAAGAAGAGCATATACAGGGAGAAGTAAAGGGAATGATGTGCCCTAACAGCAGTAAAACCCATTCCACTGGGAATTTGGGGAGTTCACTGCAGACACGTGCTCCCCACAGGAAGGTGAGGAGGAGTGTCCATGCTGGTGGTCCCTGGAGAAGCTGGCTGCCACTGGACACCACCCAGCAGCTTCTCTGGTGGTCACTCCTGACAGAGCCATTTTAAATGATCACTTCTATATTGACTTTTAAGCTGTTTTCTTTATGGAGATGCTCAACAAACAGCAAAGGGAGGGCACAACGAAAGCCAAACAGAGCTTAACAAAACAAAGAATGCATTGAAGGAGGAAACAAGTCAAACTGCAACTGCACTTGAGTCATTACTGAGGATGTGAACACGTCTATTCACACTCTGCTTTCTGAGCACGTAATGTCACCCTAAAATGTACTTCAGAATGTTCATGTCACGTCTTAGAAACCAGCTCTGCCCTTTGGAACTTATTGCTGTATTTTTTGACATTCTTGACTATCAGGGGCTCCATCTCTGCCAGCAGGGCCCCACAGCATGGGGGTCCCCTTCCAACTGCTGCAGGTGCTTTGCTGGTTCTGAACCTTTAGCCACATAAATGATCATGAATTGCTGTGAGCTGTGAACATTCTTGGCTGGGAAAGCATTGAAGGGATGTCCTCTAAAAACCCCAACGTTAAGTGACCTGGATGTGTTACACTCACTCTCTTATCAGACTTCCTTGTGCTTTTTGTTAATAACTTCCTTTGCAAAGTTGCTCAAGGTCCAGGACTAACCAAAAGCTGAAGAAGAGTTTATGAACAGCACCCTAAGGAGGTTGGTTCATAGAATCATGGAGTGTCCTGAGTTGGAAGGAACCCACAAGGATCATCCAAGTCCAATCCTGGCCCTGCCCAGGACACCCCAACAATCCCACCCTGTGCCTGGGAGTGTTGTCCAAAGGCTCCTGGAGCTCTGGCAGCCTTGGGGCTTCCCTGGGGAGCCTGGTCAGTGCCCACCACCCTCTAGGGGAAGGACCTTTCCCTGGTATCCAACCTAAACCTCCCTGGCACAGCTCCAGCCATTCCCTGGGTCCTGTCCCTGATCCCAGAGAGCAAATATCAGAGCTGCCCCTCCTGAGGAAGTTGTGGATTGGGATGAGTCTCCAGCTGAACAAACCAAGTGCCCTCAGCTAGTCCTTGTATGCCCTCAGCTAGTCCCCTGCAGACCCTTCACCATCTTTGTAACATCTTTCTCTACCAACTCTATATATTTCTTATATTTTTATATACTACATTATATTATTACTATTATTATTATATTGTCTTATATTGGTTAAGTGCTTTTTCATGCTAGTGGATTTTACATATATTTATACATACATATAATAAAAAAGAAAGGTCTTTTCTTAGCTGCTCTTAGGGAAAGTTACTTATCCCATCATCTGCAGTGAATCAGACTCCTGCTTTTACAGTAAATGGTCCCAAAATTTGTGCCAGTGGTAGCACGAGCTGCCTTTGGCTCTGCAGGTGCTGGTGTCTCCTACAGAAACTCTTGGGCTGCAGAAATCCCCAGTGTCCTTCTCACTTGGTTCCGTGGCTGTGGAATAGCAAAAAGTGTCTGGCGAGTTCATTAAAATGATTAAAAAATGTAATTTCCTTAAATCACTGGCTCTCTTTAGAGTATTTTCAATGGGAAAATTCTTCATGCTGAGCCCATTTTGGGTAGTATCTGTCATCTAACTCATCACGTGTTAACCACAAGGTTACTTGGCCCGTGAGGTAAAACAAAACAATCAGTTTAACAGGCAAAAGTGTAAGGAAAATGCTAATTTAAGAAAGCTGTTCAATATTTGTTATCTTTTTACCATTGTATGCTGCCACCCACAATTCTCCCAACTGCATGGGAAAGCTGTTGCTTTAGGAGCAAGGTGTATAAATAATGCCTGCCTAAGAGCACTGCTCCTTTTTATTCCATTGGAATCCTGCGGGATTTCTAGAGCATTTCTATGAATAGATTAAACTCTGAGCATTTTGAGTAACCATGGCTATAAATCAATTTAGCTCTTGGTTTTCAAGTTGCATCTGCTCTTACTAATCCTGGACGTGCATAATTTTTTTTTTTTTTAATAGGACAGACCAGGCTTTATTTTTGTATATGGATTTGAGTTGGTGAAATTCCCACTCTGCACCAAGCAGGTTCCACACACAGTCACTGCACCCTGGATTTCTGCAGGGAGCCTGGTGATGACGGACAGGTAACACGGAGGGAGGGGAGAACTGGCATCTTGCACTTATATATTGCATCTACAAGTACAAGGCAAATTTGAATTTTTTTACTATGAGGGGAAGCCCTGACTGCTCCGAAATCTGTAAGATGGAGGGGCACTGCAGGGAAAAGCTGCCATCCTCCGGCCCCATCTTGCTTTCCCCCAGGAGCAGGGATGTGTTTGGCGGCGATGGTTCGGGATCTCTGCGGATCAGGGCAGCAGCTCGGCAGGGCCTGGCGTCCTGCACCGGCCTTTCACCGCCGGTCGGGGCTCGGCCATTTTTCCTCCATTTCGTTGTCTCTCGACGCCTGGTTTCTTTTGAACGATGCGCTGCGGGCCGAGCCCGCCGCCCTCCCACTGCCGCTCGCTGGGGCCCGGGGAGGGGCGAGCGCGGCCGGGCCCCACCAGGCCGCGGCCTGCGGGCCCGCAAGGCGGGGAGCG
>WBMZ01014583.1:0-17836 GCA_013400975.1 Atrichornis clamosus
GGGAGCGCCGGCGCCGGTCCGGGAACGCGCGCTTCCCTGGGCGGGGGCGCTCGTGCGCTGCGGCCGGGCCGCTTCGCTGCCGCCGCTGCCTCCCCGCGTGTGGGCCCGGCGGTTCTCTGCTGGCCGGGGGACACCTCGTGACCGTGCCGTTTAACGGCGGAACGTCTACAGCGTGGACTGGGCCCACTGAAGGGTCTGGAGGGCAAGACCTATGAGAAGCGGCTGAGGGAGCTGGGGTGTTTAGCCTGGAGGAAAGAAGGCTCAGGAGTGACCGACCTTATTGCTCTCTACAACCACCTGAAGGGAGGTTGTAGCCAGGTGAGGGTCAGTCTCTTCTCCCAGGCAACCAGTGACAGGACAAGAGGACACAGTGTTAAGCTGAGCCAGGGGAGGTTTAGGTTGGACACTAGAGATTTCGTCACGGAAAGGGTGATTAGACATTGGAATGGGCTGCCCAGGGAGCTGATGGAGTCACCGCCCCCGGAGGTGTTTAAGGAAAGACTGGTCATGGAACTGAGTCTGTGGTCTAGTTGACATGGTGGTGTTTGGTCACAGGTTGGACTTGATGATCTCAGAGGTCTTTTCCAATCTGTTTCTGTGATTCTGGAGGGCTGGTGTCATCCATTNGGAGGGCTGGTGTCATCCATTTCTTCCATGGTCCAGTTCAGTTGAAAATATGCACTTTGCTGGTGGGACTCTCAGCAGAGCTAAAGAATGGTGAGCAGCAGTAGCACGTGTCTGGGAATCGGGGATGGAAGCACATCCCTGTTCAGTATGATGATCTGTTTCTCCAGTTTATCCTGTGGAAGTGCATGTGGTGGGACAGCAAGTCACAGGGGTGGCCTGAAAAAGTGGGAGGGCATGGCCTGGAGGAAGGGTTTTCTGTGGAATGTGCTGAGAGGAGGAGGGCTTGGGAAGACCTGAGAACAGGCACTGATTCTCCTAGTATCAGTACTCCTCTCAAGTCACCCAGCCCAGAAGACCTTGGTTTTCCAGGTAGCTATACTGGTGTAAGAGATGGGATTCAGTTTCTAAAATAATAGAAATTGAAAGCCTGTGTTCTGCATTTAGACCAAGTAATAGAGGTGTTCCCTGTTTCACATTACTGATGGGAAAGAAACCCAGATCTCAGAGGTGTAAAGGCTTCACATACATATACAGCTGTTAAAAAGTGATGGTTTTGTGAGAAAAACAGGTTCTACAGCCAGGTGAGGCATGATCTGAAAGCCTTGTTGATAGAGCAGCTACTCACCAGCAGAATGGATCACAGTGAGAAGTCTGCTTGCAAAATATGCTGCTAGAATAGTAAAGCAGATGGAAGAGGATGCCAGTGAGGTCCCTGACATGGCCAGTGTATTCAAGGAAACAAAGGATTACTTGGAAGTTTAGGCCAATTTAGAATTTATTAACAACTGCAGTTAGAACTTTAATTGTAAGATTTAGGAAGAAGATCAAAGGATAGCAAATTGCTGAGGAAGTAAACTGTGTATGTGTGTGGTAGGGCTAGCTGGAGAACTTGGGAAAGCACAGACCTCAGACCAGCCAGCAGATTTTCTCTTTCTGGTGTGCTGGCAAAACTTGCATTTATTCATTTTTGCAATTAAGTTTATGGTTAGAAATGATCATGTCTAAAATTGTGCTTTAATTTGAGGGATGGCTTGCTGGGTGGATTAGCACCCAAACAAACTTTTGGTTCTTCTGTTCAGGTGGTCTTTTTTTACAGTGTGCTCCTAATAAACTCTGCTGAAAACAGCAGAGCAAAAAGAAGAAACATATTTAGAAAGAGAAAGCTGCTTCTTCTTTTCCTATAAACTTCAGAAACATAATCCACTCTGTGATATTATGCTTACTGGAATAATGGATGCAGAACTGCAGAAATGGACTTCAGAGCAATAAAAAGTTTTCCCAATGACTAAGATAGCAAAAAAATTGTGTGACTCCTACGTGCTCAATAATGCAGCCATATAGAATCATTCTATCCAAATTGAAAGGTTTCTGGTCAGAACAGGAAAGCTAATAGTTTAGAAGATGGAATACTTTATAGAAAGTGGGATGGACACAAGCATCAGTTGACAAAGGGAATTTCAAAGTCACAATGATTTTAGAATAGATTACCATTTCAGGGTAGGAAAAATCCTAATCTAAAAAAAAAAGAAGATGGAGTTAAATACTCTTGGGACATGAAGTGTAGTAAGCAAAAAGTGTTTCTGTGACTACACAAGGCACTATATTTTGTGTACACCTTATTTTGTGTTGGATATTCTTGGGCTCCAAACCTGTGTGATGAAGAAGTGAGAGTGTGTGATACTAGTGCAGACACAAATAAAATGAGTTCTTGGCCAGATCTGAAATGGATTGCATTACACTTGAGGAGGAAGGTTGGGGCCCCAGCTACCTTGGTGGATTGGGGGTGTCAGATTCTGCAGGAGATGCCTCAGTTCAGCACAGTCTCATGGTGTAAAGGGAAGAGTTTGGTTCTCCCCCTTCGCAGAACAACTCCTCCGGGAGCAGGCTGAGCATACTCCATTTCTTTTTGGTGGCCTATGGAATAGCTATTAAATGGTCAATATAAGCATAAAATATGCCTGTCATTCTTTATGTTTGAGTTTGAGGAAGAACCTCAGTAAAAATCATGCTGTGAGTCCCTAAAGAGTGATGAAGGGATTTGGGCTATACTTAAATTGCTGACTCTCAGCCCCTTTGTGTAACTCTGTCCTGTTAGCTCATAAATGCTAATACATATTAGCATAAATGCAGAGATCTCAGACTAAAAGTGACACAGACAATCTAGTTTGGCAGGTTACCCTTTGCAAATACAAATAAACCTTTACAAATTGTTTGACTGTTAGCATGCAACTGGTTTAGTATTTAAAAGAATATCAGCCTTTGATAAATTGTAATTATTACTGGAAAATTAGATCCAGCAACAAAGGAGAACATTCAGATTTGATTTCCTGAGCTGAGGGCGAGGCTGTGCAATTTAACTGTAGAAGTTGCCTTTCCTTCTTTCCATCTAAAAATTGATTATATTATTGTTTGCTATTGTGTTTTAGATGATTCATAAGAAACACAAACTGCATTGTGGGCACTAAGAGAAAACCTCCTAATGAAGGATGGATAGAAAAAATACAACATTTGGAAGGAGAAAGAAAACTATTAAAGAACTGTCCAGCAAGTATTTTAGTTTCTTCTAGCAAAGAGGCTGAATACTCAGGAAACTACTCGCAGCAGCACATCTTTTATCCCCGCAGTTCATTTAGGAAGGACACAGGAGGAAGGAATTAAATCACACCTTAAAGTCAAAGGGTAAATTAAAGCACTTCCAGATTGTTCTGTTTATTCTCATGAGAATTCTCTCCTGTACACAGATTCCTTTCTGTAGTAGTTTAAGTGACCCATCCTGTCTACAGTGTATTTTAAATAGCAACATATCAGAGAGAGGAATGAAAAGATGCATTTTGTATGCATCTCTTAATGTGTATCTTTCTAGCAACAGCTGAATGTTTTTCTTCCTGGTTCATCTCTTCAATTCAAAACAGAAGATAGGACCACCAATACAGAAACAAATTTTGTTATTCCTGGAGTAATCAACAATATTGGCATGCTAACAATGCCTAAAGGTCTTCCTGTGTAACTTCACTTGTTAGTCAGCACTCAGTGCTGCCAAGGCATCTTAGATATGGCTTGAAAAGCACTTAAGAAACACCAAAAATATCATTGCATGAATGGCTTCGTAAGTGCTGAATACTGAGTGGCTTAGAAATAAACATGTTCATTGCTGAATTCTTTAACTACTGTGAGTTTTAGTGATGTCTCTGCATTTTGATCACACCTGTAAACTAATGTTAGTCCACTCACTTGGTTTCTTGAGTGTTAGTCACTTCAGAAGAGACAGAGATTTGGCCCAATTAAAATTAATAGTGAAACTCCAGCAGGGTCATATGGCACATAAAAGCAGCATACAGTATGGCTATTTGCATATGTGTCTTTGGATAGACCCTTCTTCTGACAAGAAAACCCTTCCCTGATCACTCAGAAACACTTTTTCCTGCAAAAACTATTTGAAGCAAAATAATATTCTCATTTGTCCTTTTTTTTTCTTGCTTTTTTTTCA
This sequence comes from Atrichornis clamosus, assembly GCA_013400975.1. Taxonomy (NCBI): domain Eukaryota; kingdom Metazoa; phylum Chordata; class Aves; order Passeriformes; family Menuridae; genus Atrichornis; species Atrichornis clamosus. The sequence continues at coordinate 4,115 of WBMZ01014583.1, forward strand.
GACAGGACTTTTTAAAAATCCATTTGTAATTTTTAAATAACTGAGCATATGTTTAATGTGAAAACATTCAGTTTATGCATTGCTCAGGAACTCTTCACTGTGAACTTGAATATGAGCACTCAGCATTTTTAATTTGAGCTGTGCAATTGCACATCTGACTCAAATGGAACTATTTCCGTTCCCTGGCTCCATGACTTGATTTATGCTTTATGGTTCTGTTTTCATCCAAAATCAATTTCAGTAGAATCTTTACCTATGCAGATAAAATTGCAGGAGGAAGTGCTTTATGCTTAAGCTACAAATTTGAAATCCACATTCTGAAACAATATTCAATAACTCTGAGCTGATTAGGGAGCTCTTGTCCAGGAAATGGGAGATTCAGGTTCTCTTCATCTCCCTACAGGGTTTTAAACTTCAGCCCAGACTATGGCTATTAGGAGTAGAGGGGAGTGTTTATCTCCTCTGGCTGAAGCTACTTTGCTTTGCTTACAGGCATTAAAGTTTCACCACAAGGGGAAGGGAGAAAAAGCAGGATCTGATGGTTCCAGTGAGAGTGTGACATGCAGGATGGTGGGTCGTCTGTGTGCTAGTCCTGCTCCAGGAACAAGGCAAACACACTCAATAGCAATTAGGTATAAAAGCATAAAAATACTTGTGTGAAGGGACTAGAAATCTGAAGTCCCTCTTGCTCATTTAAATTCCCAGCCATCGTGAGAGTCACTTCTTCCCATTCTTTCCCTTTAGAAAGAAAATTCAGAAATTTAGTAAGGAATCTCTCTTAATCTCATATGCATGCTTTCATATGGTAATATACTTTTAGTGGTACAGCTTCACACATTTGTCTGTATCCTGAGTTCTGCATCATTTGTTTTCTCATGTTCACGTATGTTTCAAACACCCAGTGAGCTCTTTGTAGGGCTTTCTTTCCAAGTGCTGCCGAAGTTTCTCTTGTGCCTGACTCTTTATTGCCTTCTAAGTCTGTTACATGTCCTCAAAGTGTGTTATACATCCCATCTTCTGGTTTATGCTGAAAGCTTTTAAATACATTTTAATGATGCATAACAGCAATATAACGAGCCTAATAGCATGCTATTGATTTGCATTTGAAACACTGACATTTGAACATTTCAATAGCCTTTTAACAGTGTGTATATTTAATGTGATTCAAAGACAAGGCAAATGCAACACTGTATCTCTCTACTAAAAAAATTCAGAGTCTCTATTTACTGACACTCTTTTCCCCTCTCCTTCAATCTTTGTTGCAATCATCTGCATTGGAAATATATAATTTTCAGTGTTTTAAAAAAAAGCAAACCATAATAGTTGATACAAGAAAATAAAATCCCAGTACCCAGACACAGCTTTGGTTATCTGCTCTGGTCACAATGAAGATATGAACGACCCACATGCATGAGTGCTGTCAGAGAATGCAGCGGGTTAGCTCTGGAGTGAAGTGAACTGCCCAAGGATGCCCTCTGGACAGGACATACCTGAATTACGGGACACCCTTACTCACACTACCTTTGTGAACTAAGAAACACAAAGAGAGAAATGACATCAGCAAACATACACACCAGCATAAGATAGCAGCTGCCTTTTGATGAATAACTCAGTAGTTATATGCTATGGAGAGTTTTGTTTCCAGGAGAGGTTTCTGAGAAGTCAATAAGCAAGACATGAAGCAGCCATACAGTGCCCTGACCAGCCTGTGTGTGTGGCTACTTGGTCATAAAAGTAGTAGCAGCATTGCCAGGCTGTGCTAGCTATATGTTTTCCTAGCGTTATAAGTAAATACGTTCATTTTCCAGTACTGTGACATGCTTTTTTCAGGGAGTGCTTATTAAAAATGAACACAAGTCAAGTTTACATCTGTTATTAACCTTACCCTTCTGTCTTTTCACAGCATCATTCATATTCTTTGGACATCAATCATCTGTACAGCAACATAAATGTGCATGACACTACCAGGATAATAGAAATACAGTTTCTGCCCTATGGGTTGATTGAACATAAGGTAGTACATAAAGAAAGAGAGAAAAGCAAAGGACCAGGGAAACAAGGAAGACCTATGCTTTTGTAAGGTCTTCAGTTTGCTTGCTTTCCCAATGTATAGCTGTTGTTTGTAGCCACATCAAACAAGAGGATCATCTGGCAACTCACGACTCAGACCTCGCTGCAATTGCATATAATTAGACAGGTGTTTTGCTACTGAGCCTAAAAAAAATCAGCTGCTTTCATTATCATTTTGTTCAGATGTTCTTTCAATCCCTGTGGTTTTCTTTCAAGAACATGATGCAAGTAAGGTCAGGAGCAAAATTTCTGAGAATATGCAAGTGATTTTGAAGTCTGAGATGCTTTTTGAATTATTAGTTGTTCGCAGTATGCATGTTAGGCTGAAATTATAATACATCATTTTCAGAGGTTACCTAAGAAATTCTAAACTGTTTATCAAATAAGGTACCTAAAACAGGCACAGGTACATGTTTTGTTATTAAAAATGTAAGTAAAATTCTATTTCTACCCATACCAGAGACTCTTCTAACTAGAAACAGAGATGAGCAAGGAGACCATCTTAGTTTATCTTGATTAGGTGGTGATAGTAATGAGTAAGACTGCTGAAAGCAGTAGAGCAGGGCATGAATATTAAACCAATCAGAGAAGAAACCTCTGATGCATATAGTTGAAAACAGAAGAAATTACTGTTACCTTTTATTTAAGATAGGTCACATGAACGATCTCCCAGAAGTACATAATTTTCTTGACTGGTGGTGGAGGGACTGTAGAATGATGAGCTCAGACGTCTCATTTTTGACCTGTAAGTTAGGACAGATCAATCCCTTTCCTGGGGGATGCAAGATCAAGTTTGACACCAAGTTGAGGTTAACTCCTAGTAAAAGCCTCAGTCATACCTGCAGGCAAAATACTTGTTCCTTTTCTAATCTTCCAGTGATGTGTTGCATCTCTTTTCCCCAGATTGTGCTGGTCTTTCATATTTTAAACTTAAATCCTTCAGGACAAGGACTGCCTCTAGTGACAGTCCTCAGGACAGTGTTTGCTGGGAATGTGAAGTATCCCTGTAAGGGAAGTTCTGGTATGCCTCAGGAAGAAGGGGCTCCTGTGCACAGGCAATTGAAGCAAAATCTTACAGGTAGTGCAAAACCAAAGGAGTTGTGCAATACACCTGCTTCTTTCTGCCCACCTGCCGTGGGGGAAGCCCCCTGTTGGCTCCTGCTGTACGAACCGTTCTCTTCTTTTGACATTACATGGGCACTTGTGTCTCACAACAATCAGAAGTTCCTAGAGGATGTGGAGCTATGTTGTTCCCTGTCTAATAAGCATGACTATAAAAGCCCAAGTCCCCAGTGCTGCCAGTTCAATTAAACTGAAAGGAAGTAAACTCAAATCTCATAAACAAAAGTATTTTATATACAGCATGGATAGAAAGAACTTACTGCTACCGACTGTCACAGTGGCCAAGGTTGTAAGGAGGCCTATGACATTTTCAAAGATAATGAAATATCTAGAGTACATTCATGAAAGAAGAAACTTAGAAGGAGCATAAGAGCTTCTTCATCTTACACAATCTCTTAATGATGGCTGAGACCTCTTTGGGGATTATTTTCTCTGTTGTAGCTTGTCTTGGTCACCATCAGACAGGAATTTCTAGAGCAAAAATCTGAACAAATGTAGCAATTTCAGTATTGCTCACTTACACCTGAGAGAGTCTGCTGATCATAAAGTGCGCCAAGGGTTCGGTCTAAAGCTCATCATCCATCACCAGTGCAGTGAAACTGCATTCGTTCTATGGGGGTGTGAAAAATTGCCCAACGGGCAGCTGGCTTGCAGGGCAGCTATGTGTGCACTTGAGTAATGTGGCATTGGTACAAGGCCCTGCATTCATTGCTCTGCTCTTATACGCCTTAAAGAATCCCAGATTTTGCGATTCACGTACCTCCTCTTCCTTTTAATTCTTTGCTCAAAATCCAGTGCAAACTTCCTCTCTCATCTTAACTATTTATAAGTAGATATAGAAACAAATGTTTTGTAAAGATGTAAGAGACATTCTTCTTTATTCCCAGGGCAAATAAAGCCTTTTATTTTTAGCCCAGTTTCCTAAGGAAATGAGACTGATGCAAACACATTGTCTATTTGTCTGTCTATTAAATCGGCCACGTTCCCCGCTTCCCTACCCCCATCAACTTCTCACCATTAATTTCTTCCAACCAGATCTGAAAGAAAGGCAACATTATTTCCAAAGTGTTAAATGTACATGAGTTTTATGAAAATCAGTGGCTGGGCCAGAGGAGAGATCTTATCAGTTCCCTCATGAGAGAAGTCCGTACTGGCTGCATTCAGCGGGAGGGCAGCAACAGGCTGGCCTGTCACCTTGGGAGTGGCTGTAACATCGCAGGATGCTCCTTGTCCCCTGGAGCTGGAAGCACAGGTGACACTGGGGTGGGAGTTCAGGGGTACTTCTGGAGAGGCTCTCCTGGGTACTGGGCATTATTTCAGGGGTAGGGAGAGAGACGTGGCGGCACAGGGGAAGGGAGGGAATGGGGTTGTGGGACATGTGGGATGCAGGGGGCAGAGCAATGTTGAGGTCATATTCTGGGGAACTCCTCAGTGGTGGCTCAAGGAACATGGTGGAAAATAAATGCAAAGCTAGTGCTAGAGAAGTGGACACAAGTAAAGAGAAAGCAGTTTTGGGTTTCAGACAGCTTCTTCAACTTAGTCTGACATCTAATGCCTTCCTAACATCCTTACTCTGCTGTTTGAGATTTTTTTTAATGGGAGAAATTTGTAAGATCACTTAAGAAGCTAGGCTTACATAAGTTCCTCCCTGTTCACTAATATGCTGGTCAGCAGATAACATTTAAGCATGTTTTAGCAAAGAGATAAGATCTCTTGTCACAGTTCTGGGAAGCAGCTTCTTCTATTAGGGAAGTCCAACAAGCCTAAAACTCTAAAAATGCATTTAAACCAGTGCTGGTGATGTGCCCTTGCTTCAGTTTTCCTACCCTTCCTCACTAACCCCAAGCTACTTGTTTGTCAAATTCTTTCAAGATTAAATCTGGAGTACCTGAGTGTCTGGAGACTACTGTCTTGCAAGGGATTCAGAACAGGTTAATGGGTAAAGATAAGACATAAAAAAGCAGTGACCCTATTTTGATGAACAATATAAATAAGAAAATTCTCTTCTGCCCTCTCGAATTCACCCCCCAAAAAATTAAATTGCAGTCTTCTTACATAAGATGACAAGGCAGGAATCTGTTGCAGCAGCGGGGAGAACGGGGGAAAAAGGGAGAGGATAAAGGTTCTCCTGCGAGTACTTACTGATTTTGGACACAAGTTTTTTAAGATACAGTTGGCCTTGGAGTGCATGGGAAAGAAAAAAGAGTCAAGAAGTACCTACAGCAAGAACATCTTCCTCTCACATGCATAAGCACGCCACTTGCAGTGCAGAGATATGGGTACTTGGCAGTATTTCAGGGGTGGGGACAGAGAGGTGTGACATCCTTGCGGCATTCTGGATTTCTCTTGCTGTTCTTGACTATAACCAAAGACTGACATTCTTAATTGACACCCTCACAGAAGGTGTGAAGGTACAGAGCGCTGTTAACAAAAATGTCCTGGAGTGCGTAGACATCCAAACAAGTTTGAATGCTGAGCCATTTTGCCTTCAGCAACTGAAACCATTTTGCAAATATTTAATATATAATTAAACCTCCTTTTCCCATCAGGTGATCTGACCTCAGCCTATAACTTTACATGTCAGGACAGAAGATGGTGAGGTGGGTCAAATAATGAAATAATGGGCAGAAACATTCTATTTGTAAGGATACTGTCGGAAATAACCTGAGTCCTTTCTCCAAAGGGGAAACCCTAGCTTTCTCCAGGATCCTTGTTTCATGCACTATGCATCCCATGCTTGTGTACATAAATGTGATCAGCCATCATCTGCATATCTATGTCCCTGACTGCCTGTCATTCCTGCATTTCTTGCAGAGATCACACCAAGGACAGACACATGCACTCAGTCTAGTTGGAAAAGTGCACTCTCCCTCAGGCAGCTACTATTTCACATGTATTAGCCACCGGAGCCTGTGGTTTGGCATCAGCAAGCACAGCACAAACTCCTTCCTATCACAGCATTAGAAGTTGTCTAATCAACACGAGAACGGATACCTAAACCTGGCACAGCAACCTCCTGGTTAGCAGCGGTGACCTCATTCGTGCACCGAGCCCACTCTCTGGTTTATTACAGCATTTGTGGGTCAAAGCAAGGTCTTCAGAGGGCTTCATGTGGGCAGCATTCCCCATGCAATAACTCTGTAGCTGCTGCTTTTCACCCCTACTCTAGATCTTGATGCAATTTCACAACCCTGCAGCACCAGAGATCTCAACTGACAAGGGCTGAGGCAAACAACTGCTGTCTCCATTCAGCTATGTCTGCAGCACCATTTCTTTGCCAGGACCTATCACTGTCAAGTAAGGGTTAAAAAAGACCACTGCTGAAATGCCCTTCATGGTCAGAGCCTTCTGTGTGCATCCTTCTGAAATAACATCACAGTCCAAAACAGGAACAGCTCATTCAGGGGTTCAGAATCCATGCCTGGGCAGTAGCTGGAGAGGACACGAGAGAAGAAGCTGAATCAGAAGTATATTATTTCTGGTAGTTTAATAATGGACTAGGAACGTCTGTGAGCTGGAGTTGAGGATAGACAAACACGTCTTTCCAGAGCAAATGGTGAAACAGTTCTTTAGGCACTTCATGCTGGTGATACTATGAAGTCCTGGCCACCCTCCCAGAAGTCCTCTTGTGGACTTGCATCTAGAACTGTGAATTAAATGTGTACTTTTGGGCAAGTTTGGCTTGTCTAGGTATCCACACCCACATATGTAAGCCAGGGTAAATCCTACAGTGAGAAATGGGCAGAAGTGTAACTTGACAGAGCTGCAAACGTGTGGCAGAACTGAAAGCAAAGCATCAAGTTTCCTGAGTCTCATGGCTGCCTTGCAGTCAGAAAAGGGCAAAGCAATAACATTATTAGCTTGATTTCAGTTTCTCTATTAACTCACTGGTTTCATCTTGTAGGTATACAAAGTACCTGCACGGATGTACACGTTTCTGTATTTTGTAGGTAGGGGTTTTGTCTTTAGAAGATGACATGTTCCAGCAGGCTCCTTAGTTTACAACAGCCTTCATCTGACCAGGAGTTGCTGCAACTTTCACAGGTCATGGCAGGGCAGAGTAAACTCTATGTCCCATTGGCACAAGGCAGATGGGCTGACAGCTACTCTAGGAGAGGCTGATAGTATGGCAATACTTCTGAAAATGCAGTTTTGCTAGTGTCCTGAGTCTTGTTGCTGGACAACTTAGACACTTCTGAGACAAGTTGCTATGCCCTTCAGAAGACTTAGTCTGTGCCATGAATGGAGCAACTCTCATACACCTACCACTGTGAGTATAACCTTGTAAAAAAGAGCACGGAGAAATGTCAATACTGTGCTTAGATAAATTGTTTCACCTGGAAAAAGTAAGTTTGCTCAGTGTGGTTTATTTACAACCTGAATATCGAGAGCATTTCAAATGTCTACTTGACCAACAAAAGAAACCACTCTGTATTTACACAGTCTTGTTCCAACCCCCCCTTTCCAGTAACTCTTAAACCTGTGACTATTTTTAACCAAAGGAGAAAGAGGAGCAGAGGCCTGGAAGAGAGGGAGCTGTATAATCTCCAGCAGCTGGAGGCCTGGCGGAGGAGAAGTGCTCTGCCATGGCGTCTGCCCTCATTTTCACTCCCCCTCTCTCAACTCTAAGCATTTTCATTTTCTCATTTCTTGGCCATTCTGCAGCTGTGTCGGACCAGCTGGCCCTAGCAGGGAGGCCTTGGGAGGGAGTCTGAACTATGCTGGAAGGAGAGGAGACAGGAAGCATTGCAGGAAGAAGGGATTGAAGATGTAAAGGCATTGTGGGAAGACAGAGAGAGGGAACAGGGAGACTAATACGGTAAGGGAAGGCAGAGAGGAGAGCAGAGGCTGTTACTGGTTTTGCTGCCTGCTAATCCTCTTTGACATGTGAAAGGAATGTGAAGGTGCAAGACAAAAGGAATTAATAAATAATCAGTAATTATCGGTGCTTTTCAATTCCAAGGGTTTTATAAACATTAATGAACCTTCATGAGCTGTTGGAGAGGTATTTAAGTTGTATTCCATTTTCATAGATAAGGAGATGAAAGCTCTGGCTCAAGTCCAAAGTTTTCAAAAGCAGAAACTACTTTTAAGAGCCCTCCTTGACACTCAGCACCAAAATTCTGAAGGGATTGATTTCACAGTTGTCATCAATGTCAACTAGATGCTATTTACTTCTGCAAATCTAGGTCTAAACTTCCACACTCAAAAGCAGCAATATCTTCTGAAAAATCAGGCTCTGTTGGCCTGTTGGGTTTTTCCCAAGTATTTAAGGAGAAACTGGTTTATGAGAGAAATAGATATGTAAAAACATTTACATTTTTTACTATTGCACCATTACAAGAATGGAAACAAAGACTTTGCAGGCTTAAGACACTTACAGAAAGGGCAAAGTAAAACAAAGATTTTTAAAAAACCCCCTTCCAAGTAGATCCATTCATCTGTGCAAATGGGAAGGGAAGCAGAGCATGTTTTCAAATCTTTCTACATCTTCCATAAAGACTAGGCAGATGGCTTGGGTGCACTTCTGTAAGTGTGTGATGAATATTTTATTCCTGAAAGGAATAGGAAACGTGAATGTGTATGTAGTTACCAGATTCACTGAGGTGAGGGAGAAACAACAGGACTTCATTAGTAATCATGTGAATTGGTATTCCAGAAAAGAAAAAAAAATTAGCAGTATAATAAAAAAAGGAAGAGAGTTATAGTTATTTTCTTTGGAATTATGCAGTCCCAATTTTAATTGTTCTGTGGCCATGCAAAGACTAACGTCTTGTTAGCCTACCTGAAAAATCATAGGTGGTGAAAAAGCCTCCAAATTCTGTTGAAATGGCAGGTGTCACATTTAAATCAGCCAGCAGCCAAAACAGGAGGAGATCACAGAGTTTTCACACAGAATATAGCAGTCAGATAGAAGCAGAAATGCAGTGCTGATCAAAGAGAGCAGGTTCAAACCCAGTCCTAGGCATGTGCAGCACAATTCCTACCCAGCAATATCAGCGATGTACCAAGCACAGTCTCGGCATAGCTTTGAGTGTCACAGCAGATCAGTGGGAAGGTGTAAGAATCACAACAGAAAAGCTCCTTTGGGGATTCCTAGTGCATAAAAAAGAGTAAAAAAGCTGCCAGAAAAAAAAATATGTTAAAGGTGCCTCAAAGCACTTGCACACTTTAAAACTTGTCTCAAAGCTCTGACACCTGCGTGACAACCAGGCTTGTGCTGTGACACAGTTTTGCCACTCTTGCAGCTGCAGTGCCCCACGGGTAGTTCGAAATCCTCAGGAGGAGCGCAGAAGTAGTGGTTCCTCCCTGCACCTCCTGCTGCACCGCCATGCCCAGCCCTGGCAGCGCCGGCAGTCCCAGCATGCTCACCCTGGTGCTGCTCGGGTGGTAACGTGGTGCTGAGCCCGACGGTGGAAGATGCCGACCCTCTGAGGCTGCCAGACAGGTGGGTGGGATTCACAAAAAGTGGGAAACAGTAGAGTTTTATGTGGCTTCAAGCTGGTTGGGTTCCTGTGTGCACAGGGTTGTGATAAATCCCATGGAACAGGAGTACAGCATCAGACCTTGTGGCATACAGGCAGGACGGAGACCATAATAACTTTAAGGGATGTAATATGCATTCATGCATTTCTGTTCTACAGCTCTCATGAGGCATCTCTGACTGAGAAAAAGGATTTTAAACAGCCTTCCTGTCCACACAAGTTGATATTCCAGGGAGTCAAAGGCAGCACTGGGTAAGCATCTAAAAGAAATTTTTAAAACAAAAGAACCTCTGGCTTCAAGTGCAGCAAAGAAAAATGGAAATTCTTCTATCTCCCTAGGCCATACTTTTTGCTAAGGCAGATTGTACCCAGAGCCAGAAAAAGACAGCTATGGTAGAAAAACCACTGCCCATCTCCATGCAGAAACAGGATGGGGCACTATAAACAGTGCTGGCATACTTTTGGAGCTGGTTTGGGTTTGTGTTTTTTAATTCCCCAAATCACCAAAGTATTGCTGAACTCCTGAAGACTTTTTGATCTTGGAAGATGAATTAGCATGGGGATTTTGGATCAGGAAACAGCCCTGGAGGAAGCTGCTGCTAACAGCAGCTAACACTGGCCACTCCACTTTAGGCTTCCTTTGACACTGCCTAGCACAAGTGAATGTCAGCAGCTACATTTTCAGTAGCGTGTTAGTGCAGCAGTACCTTTTTTCTATCAAGGTCATTTGCTTTTGCTGCTGAAACACCACTTCTCTACAGAAAACTGTAATTAGAAAACGGGCAGGTTGCAACCTCTGTTAAGGAAGTTTTGTCCTCTCTTCACTGGGCTTTTCACCTTGCCACAGGTTATGTAGCCTTTGCACTTTTACTTTTGATTCTGTGTCCTTCATTCCTGGCTCCACTAATTACCTCTATTGTTCAAGATCTTGTATCACCAAGTTTAATCCATGACATTACAAAAGGTAGAAAAATCACTGACTGCTTGATTCTTTCTCCCTAAAGAGTGCCAATGCACTTTAGGAGGCCAACTCTTCTATTCCCACTACAACGCAGTGACTATGCCAAGCCAGAAATAAATGTTTTTCTTGAAATGCAGTTTCTTATATAGGGCTGGCCATTCCTCTTCTTTTGTACCAGAATAATTTTAGTGTCTTATCTCAACGTCAAACTGGGTAGTATACAAAAATCCTGAGAGGATGGGATCTACCCGTAGCTATGTCTTGAGAGTGAAAATGCCTCTGAGATGAGGGGTCAGGCCCCTGGAGGATGGACAGGGAGGGTATCCTGGGCACTAACACGAGAAATACATTCTTTCTATCGCAACCGAAGTAATCAATCAGCATCTCCTCTCAGCTTCCCGGGGATTGAGCAAGCTGGGATGAACAGATGTCTTCTGCACCTACTGAAGGTGGGAGGAAAGCTGGTGTGACTCAGCTCTGGCAGAGTGCAGAAGCATTATTAAGCGCTAGTGGGGAGGGTGTCACATGACAGGCCGGGCAAGACAAGGTCCCACTCCCCTGCTGTCCTTTGGAGAAACAGTGGCCATAAAGCCCCTGTCTGGGTTTTCCTCTCTATCACCTGTATGCTCTGCAGGGGTCTGCTATATGTGAGTAAAGGGCTAAGGGATTGGTTTTTTCATTCAGTATTCTTGAGAACTAGAAGTTTAGTGAGACAAGAAAAAAGCAGGAGTTTACTGCCTTAAACTGCTTGTATGTATTATTTTAATCTCATGTCCTGAGAGAGGCTGTTTTCTTAGGAAACGTTTGTTAAACACCTTGAAATGTGATAACCCTTCCAGTGTCACAGGAACTGTGTGATTCCCAGAAAAGGTTTCACAGTCCTAAATTGCAGAAGTAGGTTTTGCAACTGGAAGTGAGGAAGAGATGCTGAAAGTAAAAGAAGAAATGGAATCAGCAGTACAATCATTTTGGATATTGCTGTTCTAAACACTTCATCAAAAGACCTGGTACTTGAAATATAAAAATGCACATTATAATTTTATTGACAGGGAAAAAGTAATGAAATATTATTGCATAAAACTGTGAGTCAGGATTTCTAATGTGTTTTTACAATGTGGCCTATAGCTTAATTACACTTGCTCCTGACAGTGTATTATATCTTCTTATATCTTCATTATTGCACAGGCATTAATTTAATCAGAGATAATAAATGAAACCTCTGGAATTAATTACAGGTTATAACAGTTTTGTTACTTTGCTAGAACAGGCAGGAAGACAAAAACATATGGACCTATAAACATTAAATGTCTTTTGCAATCCAGCCATTACAGGAGAAAGACAATGAAGATTAAGTTACTTGGAGATGTAGCTGAGAATGCTCAGGCAGTTTTCAGTTTTTCTGAAACTCAGCAGTTCTTGATGTGGAACACCTTGACTGCTACATTTCCATGACCCTTTCAAACCCAAATGCATCTTGTATTTGAATCTGTTCAAAAGATCTAAGCTTAAGGACTGTTTTTACACATTCCTGGGATCTGATCTGTCTGGCAGAAGTGGTCTTCACAGTGCTGTTTCAATGGAGGCATGCTGCCAGGAGTTGGGATCTGCGTGAGAATTACCGTGATTTCCCTTTGGGCCCTCTCGTTTCTGCCAAATTTGAAGTGGACTTTCTGTGAGGGAGAAGCAAACATGGCCCCATTCCAACAGCACAATGTCTGGGAGGGTGTCTGACAGGAAAAAACCTTGCCAAAGAGCCTTTCAAAGCATCTTAAAAAATCCCCTCTTGTAGGGGATTTCTTGTGGAGAAAAAGTCATTACCTGGGCTTAGGAGGCAGAAGGGATCTTGCTTTGTTGCCTAACCTTTCTGATCACAGAGTTACATTCGAAAGTAACTCCATCTTATATGAAATTATTTATCTAAATAATATTTCTAAAATGCCTCTAGTATGTCCCTCTAGTACCCCTATTCATGGTAAAAAACTTCCTGATCAATCTGATTTGCTTAGTAGGCTTAGTACTAATCTAACCTTTCCTTTAAAAAAGAAAAAAAGCCAACCCTCTCTTACCGCATTTAGTGAATTACTTTTTAAATGCAATAAATACATCATCTTCTTTGTGTTTAACACACTGATACTTGTAGGCAGCTATTTTGTGCTTCACTTCAGTTGTCACTTTCACCTGAGCTACACATATATCAGACCCCTGCAATGTGAGATCACGGGTCAGCTTTACACCCTTAAAAATTTCTGTTAGTCTTTTCTTAAAACTGCATTGTTCAAACTCCGAAATACTCTGAAATGAATATGATGGATCAAGAATGGTCCCATCAGACTTCTGCAGAGGAAGACTGTTACCCACCTGATCTGTGATGGCAATTTGTCTACACAATGCAGGAAATGTAATCCTACGTAATTTGGAAAGCCTGGCAGTCTAAGCAGTAGAGGATTTTGGATCTTGAGAGTTCTTTGGAGAGTGGCCCAGTGCCTGGAACAGCGTGCTGAAGCTTCAGGCTGCTGCTGGGCACTGACCAAATGTGTCCCTACTTCTCTCTTTGTTTGGTGTAGGTGGGAGATCAGGTCTTTTCAAAATCCAGCCACATATCAATATAGGGAATTTGAAAATCTGTGGCTTAATTTTCTCAGAAAAATCCCTTCCCTGCTCTCAGAGAGCTCAGTGGTTTTCAGGCTGTGGACCTTCACATTGCTGGATGGCTTCAAGGGGACATGCAACTAAGGAAGGCAAATGTATTGATGCCTGCTGGCAACTGGTGTACAGGAGGCTGAAGCTGCAGTGGAAGACTTTGAGAGCTGCAGAAAATAAAGGGTTGAAAACAGCAGCTGTTAACTAATCTCTGTGAGGTGCTTTTTTTTTTTTTTTGTCCCCTGAAATGAGTATATTTTAGTCATTTTTCCCCAGATGTATTACCCAACAGTTTGAATTTCCAATTTTATATTCACTAATATGTATTATTTCTCTAGCACCCTAAACATTATTTCTCTGCACTCACTGCTGCCTCTGATAAGTCTGATTGTGCACCTGCAGAATGCTAGCCAAATTCCACCTATAAATTATATATATATATAT
>WBMZ01014584.1:0-69912 GCA_013400975.1 Atrichornis clamosus
GCCCGGGCCGGGGGCAGGCGGGGCAGGGCCGCAGCGCCTCAGCCGGGCCCGGCCCGCAGGAAGCGCTGCTCGCCCGGTCCGCCCGGCCCGCACTCCGCACTCACATAGGCTCCAGCAGCTTGGCTAGCCAGGACTTGAGCGCGTCCACGCTCTCGATGATCATGGTGGCCCCGCACCGCCCGCTCACAAGCTACACGGCCGCCATCGCTGCGGCCTGCCCGGCACCGCCCGCAGCGCAGCCTGCTGGGCACGTCCGGGGCGGGGCCGCGCCACCAGCACCAATCAGAGAGCGCCGCTCCGCGCCGCCAACCAATGGCAGCCGTCCAGAGCCGGAGCCGAGGGTCAGGGAGAACCAGCAAGTTCGGTCGAGCGAGCACATGAACCCGCGGCGACATCTTGGGGGGGTGCTCTTAAAGGGACAGCGGCTCGGCAGGCGCACACCTGTGACAGACCCACCGGGCTCATTTCTCCCTCTCCAGCCGGGACGAGTGGCCGCAGTGACCGCCCTGTTTGCTCTCCCTCCCACCTCCCTCTCTTTCGCTCCCTCCACGCTTAAAAAGGCCCTATTTCCCCCTGCCTGCCGTCTTGGTACGGCCGCTGCTCCCCCGCCTGCTCACGCTGTTGGTACAGCCCACACGGCCCCGTCAGGAGCGGCAATATGGCGGTGAGTTAATAGGGACGGCCAGGGTGGTTCGGTTGTGGGGTTCCTTGGCATTTCTTGTTCTCTCTTTGGAGTTACTCTTCTGCTACGCGGCTGCCGGGAAGAGGGGCCCAGGGGGACTTGTGTGGGGCCTGTGTTTTGTGGCTGCAGCCTTTTGGTGTATAGGTCTTGGGAGTGTCTTGGTTTTGATGGAAAAAAGCTAAATCCTCAACCTTTACGAGTGTAGAATCTGTAATGCGTGTGTCCTGTAGCAATTCCTGTATGTTACACGATGAAAGAATAAGATCCTTTAATACTTGCTATGTGTTATGTGATAAAAGAATAAGGGCAAGGACTATTTAACACTGATTTCATTGAAAGAATTTGTAATGCTTTACCTGAAAAACTCTGTGAACTACAATTAGAGTTACCAGACTCGCTTCCTGGCATAGGGAGTGCCATTCCCACTTTATGTATGTCAAGAGAAAAAAAGCATTGCATGGGTCTGTGGAGAGTCTAGAATAAAACCAGAATTCCATGGGTTTTTTCATGTTTTCACTCTTCTATTGCCCCAGCTCAGACCTGTCCGAGTTTGTTCTTTATTGGCAAGATGGTCAGTGTGTGTGTGTTACTTGGCTGCTGTAGAGCTCTTTGCCTTGGAAAAAGGTTTGTACAGAGTCATGACTGCTGCTCTGCTGTGCCCTGGAGTCAGAGCGGTGCTTGCCCGTACCCAAAGTGGTTCAGGAGTGGTTTGTGATACGTTGCAGTTCTGTATTTCGTAACCTGTTCAGCCGGACTTCTCTTTCTTTCTCTGTTGGACAGGAGCGTAAAGGGACAGCGAAAGTGGATTTCCTGAAGAAGATTGAAAGAGAGATCCAGCAGAAGTGGGACCGTGAGCAAGTGTTTGAGATCAATGCTGCAGACAGGAGGAACCAAAGGAGGTATCACTGTGTTCTTTTTTTACAGGTTTTATCTTTAACTACTTGAAATGTCTTTTCATTCAAAACATGGGGTGGGGAAAGGGGCCCCTTTGTAGTGAGAAGTATTCACGGCTCAGCTGGAGGGACTCACACATTTCTGTAGCTGATGACATAAAGTAGCTGAATATGTGTGTGGCCAAGTTCCAGCAGGATGAGAAAGGCTCTTTCATTTCTTGGCAGTGTCAGTACCCTCTGTGGTTTTAAAATCAGGTTCTCTTTGGTGGCTTGTACTCTTTGACATGTAGGAGGTTCCTCAGTGCGATGCCTAAGCCCTCACCACTCTGGAGGCTTCACTTTGAGGGAAGGTGTGTCCTGCTCTGCTTTGCTGAGAGAACAACAGTGTTACACAACATCGTGGGTCCTGCCACAGGCCAGCCTCTTGTACTTTTGTAGAAGTGGAGGAAGGCCAGGTGTGTGACCACTGCTGCTCCTCAGATGAGGACCTGGGGTTTCTTTTCTGACACGAACTTTGTCCTGGAGGTTTGCCCACCACCTGATTAGTTGTGGTGTTTCCTGGAGCACACTGCCTTCACCTGTGCTGGCTCTGGTTAACGTTTTGCTTTGATAATGGCCTTCTGCTCTGGTGGTACAATGTTCCTGAATTGCTGCCTGTCGTTGTAGAAGGTGTTTATCTCTTCGGTTACGTTTCCTTCCACCTGGTTGGGTCCATGATTGTTCTCAGCTGTCTGAAGTTGCCTCTAAAGGAGTGGGCAGGTGTTGCTGCTTTGGGCTCTGTGCTCCCACGTGGCACATGAGCAGCTGCCGGCCCTGTCCCGGGGGAGGTCCTGGGAGGAGTTTCAGGGAGGTGCTGGCTTTGGGGCAGGAAATGAACTGCCTTGGTGCCGGTCCAGCCCAAGAGGGGATGGAGCAGAGCTGTGGGGGGGAAGAGCCTTTCATAGATGCAGAGAATGCTCTGCACTGTTGGTCAAGACCGTTTGATTCCTGGGTTTATTTCTGCCCCAGAGTAACCCTGAGAAACTTTTTTATCCTCTGGCAGCTGTCCAGAGCCGGAACCGAGGGTCAGGGAGAACCTTTGGCATGCTTGGGAGCACCGTTCCTTTGGGATCAGTGGGATTCGTGCTCCTCACAGGTGTGGAGAGGCTGCCGGAGGGAACAGCATTAATTCTGTGGGAAGGTCTCTTGACTGGAAAAGCAGTGACCTTGGCAGTATGAGGTTAATATCTCATGTGTGGGAAAGTCAGAGTAAACTAAGATAATAACTGAAGTGGTATAACGGGTGGCAGGTTCTTAAATTGTAAATTTTGCAAACAAACAAATGACTTGGCCTTTTTTCAAGAATGTTTATGGACTGAGGGAGTGTGTGAAGGGAAGAAACAAGGCATGAAATAGACTGCAAAAGTAAGAGGTAGAAATTCACAGTATCCTAAATGTAAGTGTAAATATTGTATTAGTTGCTTTGAGAGGTCAGGTTCCAACAACATAATATGTCTTTGAAACACCCAGCAACAATGTATCCCTGTGAGAGGAGTGGTTGCTTGCAGTGTGCTCCTAAAATTTGAGCTCACACCGTGGGAGATTAAATAAATGACTTAAAGGTTTTGCACTAATTAATTTACAGAAGCAGGGTTACAATTTGTTACCTTTGGGAACATATTATATCTATTTCAACTTTTCTGTCTGATGTGAGTCCTCTGTGGGCTTGTGTTGGTTTTTTTTACAATAAAGCCTGTTAGTGTATCAGCTATTTAAACTCAAAGACTTGTGTTACTGGCAAGGAAAATATTTTAACATCACTGTAGACTGATAATAGCTGAACTTTCCTGTTACTTGTTTTGCTTGTGCATTATCTAATGGTCATTTTGAAAGCTAATTATGAGTTTTAATTCTTTGACTTTCTTCTCAGCAAAGGAAAGTACTTTGTTACCTTTCCTTACCCCTACATGAATGGCCGCCTGCACCTGGGACACACGTTTTCCTTATCTAAATGTGAGGTAAAGATTCTCCTTTTCTTTAAATACTACTCTAGAACAAATGCTGATTTTGTAGTTCAATTTTGAGTTAACAGGATGTCTTGTCAATTCCTGTATAGCTTCAGTAATGACTTACTAAACTTTCATTTTTTCCCATATTTTCAGTGGGAATATTGCTGGCTGAAGGGAAATATCATTCATGTCTTTTTTAATTTGAGGAGATGAGGCTGCAGGTGTTTCCTCTGTTTGTTCTTTCAAATGTGATTTTTAGGAGGTGCTAGTAATTGGCTCAAATTTCACAAGAGATCTGTCTCTTTCGTTTGTGCTTGCTGTGCTCTGTGACCTGTGGGGGAGCAGGTTTGGGGCACTAGTGGGTAGGATTCCACAACATCCCTCTTTTTGCACCCATTCTTCTCTGGTCAGAACCAGCCTGGAAGCTGGGCAAGGCCGTGCAGGTCTGGGAACAAACTCTGGGTTTACCTTTCTGGCAGGTGTTCCCTCCCAGCTCTACACCTGTGCTCACCTGTCGGTAGCTGCATGTTAGAGGAGGAGTCACACCTGGGTTTGAGCAGGTGCTGGCTCAGCCTGGTGCCACTGCTGGTTCAGCTGTTCCATTTTCCTGTCTGTAGTTCGCAGTCGGGTACCAGAGGCTGAAGGGGAGGAGCTGCCTGTTTCCCTTCGGGCTGCACTGCACGGGGATGCCCATCAAGGTGAGAGCTTTGCAGTTGGTGAGGGCTTATTTCTGATGGATTTTTTTATTCCTAAGGCTGCTTGGAGCCTTGCTTACTGTCCATCCCACAACATCACCTTAGTTTATTTAAAAATTCATCAAGACAGTGTGATTTGGAACCTGAATTTGTAATAAAGGTGTGTTGTGCTTGAACTGTAACATCACTTCGTAGAATATAAAGTGCTGTAAAACTAAATTTTATCAGTTGTATGTCTTCCTTTGCAAGAAAATTCTCATAGTAAACCTCTTCCTGCCTTGGAAGGCATTCTGGAAGTGACAGGATCTACTAGAAGTTAATGCAAGGTCCAGAAAAAGTTGAAGCACTTACAGAATGGAACGAAAATGTTGTCAGTAAAACCCACTCCTTGGCTGTGATTGCAGCCAGTGCCTCAGAGAAATGCTGACACACTCCCGTTAACTCTGTTCAGGCCTGTGCAGATAAGCTGAAGAGAGAAATGGAATTGTATGGTTGCCCACCGGAATTTCCTGATGAGGAGGAAGAAGAGGAAGAAAATTCTGGTAAAAAAGAGGAAGAAATTATCATCAAAGACAAAGCAAAAGGCAAAAAGGTAAAGTTTAAACCACGCCTTTCTAGACTGAGAGCTGTGCTCTCACAGCTTCAGAGTGTACATTGTATGCTTTTCCTCCTTTGGAGGAAACCTCGATACAAAGATTTTCATTGTTTTTTTCCAAGGTAGCTGAGTACCTTTAAGGTAGACTTGAGAAAATGCTTCAGCTGCATGGTTCCAGAGATACCATGTTAATGCTGGTACACTGCCTAATACTTCCCTGAGAAAAACTAGATCAAATCTAGAGTAATACTCTCACTTTTTTCTCTTTTTTTTTTTTAATCCCTTCACAAAACATTCATAAACAGGTTGTAGGAAACAGCCCTGCTTTCTCAGAGGTAGGGAATGTGTTTTCCTGCTGTTCTGATTATTCTCTTTTAAGTTGGTATCTAGGCAATTCTGTACAGATAGGCTCAATAAATAATCCAAACTATTTTTGCTTAGCAGGTATTTAAATAAGATTTGAGATTTTGAGAGTATTACAAAGCAAGGCAAAGAATCAAGTCTAGGAAAAGTTTCGAGCTTATCTGTGTGTTTTTTATGTATGCTAGAGAGATTGTCCTGCTGCAAGTGCTGGCTTTGGGGTCCTGGCTGCTCAACATGACAGAAGGTGTGACCTTGCCTGCTTGTGCAGGCAGGGAGTCGCTCCTTGGGAGAGACAGGAGATATTCAAAGGACAACAGCTGGGAAAAGTACCATGGGCAAAGTGACAGCAGCAAAGATTTTTGGTACAAATGTGTAGTGCAGGGCTGTCCAGCTTTCCATGCTGCAAATATCCATGGGTTTGAGCAGGACTTTGAGAATGGGCTGTTCCTTGCCAGGTTGTTGAGCCAGAGCCTTTGCAGGTATGTTGGACATCACATGGAACAGTTGGGAAGAGAAGGGTTAGGGAATATACAGTGAATATAAGGTAGGAAAGAATGTAGAATGGATAATCATTTATCCTCACTGCTAGAGAGAGGATGTGAAAATATTTGTATTAACTTGTATATCTGTAATCAGAAACCCTAACATTAACAGAGGAAAAAGCTCTCGTGAGGACAAGACTGTGCACTTCTTCCTAATCCCAATTGTTCTTTCAGAGCAAGGCAGCTGCCAAGACTGGCTCCTCCAAATACCAGTGGGGAATCATGAAGTCTTTGGGTCTGTCTGATGAAGAAGTGGTCAGTTTTTCTGAAGCTGAACATTGGCTGGATTATTTCCCTCCTCTTGCTATCCAGGATCTGAAGAGCATGGGATTGAAGGTGACTCTGGGAAATCCAAAGACAGGCAGCCATACCTGTACATACCTGTATTGTGTTGGTGAATGTACTGCTTCTCCTTGGAGATTTTCTGCATAGTACTGGCATTATTCTAGACATGTTTCTGGTATTTAGGGAATTAGTCACTTAACCATTTAATAGTCTTGGGTGATAATGAAGTGTTTACTTATATAGAGCTTGTACCCTGTGCAGTGGTCACTGCTGGAAATGAGTCCAATAAAGGAATTATGACTTCTGGTTCCTGTGTGAGATAACTGGTCTGTAGTCAGTATTGATTGTAGTTTTAGGAAGAATAGTGGTGTGATGTTAAATAAAGGGACTTGTCCTGCTGACAACAGATTTTTGCAAATGAAGAGAGGTAGGCATAATGAAACAAGGCAGTGCTGAAATTCAGCTTGAATGAGTGGTTAAAACAGCTACGAAACCTCTAAAGTGTCCAGTCAGTGGAGGGACTTCAAGTCTTTGACATCTCTGCTCTGAGAGAGCAGGCACAGATGTGTTTTTAAGCTTGCACCCTTTGTGAGATAGGTACCTGGATTGTCTTTTTGGAGAAAAAACTCTCTTTATTTTTAAAATAATAATTTTGCTATTGTGAGATTCCTTTAATTTCTTGATTGTGCTTACTTACTGGAGCCTCTTGCCCATTTCCAGGTGGACTGGAGGCGTTCCTTCATTACTACAAATGTCAATCCCTATTATGACTCCTTTGTACGATGGCAATTCCTTACACTAAAGGAAAGAAATAAGATTAAGTTTGGCAAACGGTAAGCTGCCACTCAGCTGTGAGTGTTTGGGAGTGTGGATAAGCTCAGCTGTACCAAAGAGGGAGCCCTGTGACACATCTCTAGAGTGTTCTTTTAACTTGTGTGCAGCCAGGATCCTTTCATTGCCAGGGCTCTGCCTGACACAGTGAAGTCTTCTTGTGCAGCAAAGTGTGCAAGATTGTCTTCTGGGTTTAGTTTTTCCATGGGTACCAACTCAAAGCAAAAAGGGGCCAATTCTGAAAGCCCTTGTGAAAACTGACTGTTGACACTGATGGAAACAGATCCACACAAAATTTGAAAATACCATTAAGAGGTCTCTTTATCCTAGAGAGCTATATTTTTTTTCCCCCTCTTGCTCTATATATTATTGTACTCACTGTTAAATGAAAATGCACTTTTTTTCTAGATACACAATTTATTCTCCTAAAGATGGACAGCCTTGCATGGATCATGACAGGCAAACAGGAGAGGTAATATTTTTACTTGACACTTTTATGCATTGCTAATGATCTTAAATACAGAATGGAAAATAAACCGTATCTTGGAACAAAGCATAGTTTGTATGTGCGGAGTCACTGAATCTCAGTTGTCAGTGAACTCTTGAGCAGATTTGTCTGGAACTATGGGTAGTATTTTCCATTGTATCTGGTTTCTCTGGTCATTTGGCAATCTGTGCCAGCAGCATCACTCCATTGTGTTACCTGTTGAAACAAAACAAACAAGCTGTTGTTAACTTAGATGTTGCTGAGACAGTGTCTGTGACAACTAAGTTTTTGGCTATAGGAATTCTGCAGTCTGCATTGCAGTGGGTGGCCTTTCATATGGATGGAAATAGGATTTACTTTGAGGAAAGCATCAGAACCTTAAATAGTTTTGGATTAGGTTCCTACAGAATAGGATTTATTTGCTTTCCTACTCAAGTCAATTTCATTTATTGACTGTTGTGTTTTTTGTGGGAATTGTAGGGTGTTGGGCCTCAAGAATATACACTGATAAAAATGAAGGTGTTGGATCCTTACCCTGCAAAATTGAGGTAGGTCTTGTCTTTTTAATGGCAGATAGGCTCTGTCTTCTGGCTAGAACTGACCATTGAATTAAACAGTCTGTTTTGCCTAATGCAGAATTTAATTTCATCTGGTTATGATAAAGCTGCTCTGTTCCCTGTGTCTGTGTGGAACTCAAAATTGGAGTTTCCAAAAAAAAAAAAAAAAAGAAAATGGAATACCCACAAAGAATTAATGACTCACTTTCGTCCCTTAGGGAACGTTACTTGCAAGTTGATATTAGTTTAAAAGCCTGTTCCGTATGGTCCAGAATGCTTTTAGTTTGGTAACTTCTCCAATACTTTTTTCCCCCAGTGGCTTGAGAGGAAAAAACATCTTCCTGGTGGCTGCCACACTGAGGCCAGAGACCATGTTTGGCCAGACCAACTGCTGGCTCCGGCCAGACATGAAGTACATCGGCTTTGAGACTGGGAGCGGGGACATCTTCGTCTGCACGCAGCGTGCTGCCCGCAACATGTCCTACCAGGGCTTCACCAGGGACAACGGGGTCGTGCCTGTGGTCAAGGAGCTGATGGGAGAGGTGAGCACCCTGCAGCTGCTGCTCTGGCTTAGCTGCTCCTCTGAGGCTTACACTTAGAAAGGTGGTAGTGGAGTTCTAATTGCAAAGAAAATACAGGTGCTATTGCACAAATTTTGGGGTGCTTAATGACTAAAAAAGCAAGCAGGAGGCAGCTTCCTTGGCAGCCAAGCCACAGCTGCTGCTGGGAGAGTAACCTGGTGCACTTATCTGGGGACCCATGCATTTCTATTGCCTCAGCATGAGTTGCTGAGTTTTAAGTAATGTTTTTTCTGCTTGCTGGGAAGAGTGAATGGAAAGGGAGGGAAAAAGTTAGGGTTATGTGGAAAAGGCTTTTGTTGGTGCTGACATTTCCAATACCTCTATGTGAATGAAGCTTTCTTAGCTGAATAGTTGAATGTCAGTGGTTTTCAGATCTACTGTCCTTAACTTGTGTGCTTTGAGCAAATGTAGTCGGTGGTGTTTATTCCTCCTGATACAAAGCACCTTCAGCTGTTTGCACCCCTCGATCTCCATTCACTGCAACTTGACACCACCTTTCTCGATCTTGCTTTGAAGAATGAAGTAGAAAATGCAGGTTTTTTTCCTTTTTTAGTAGGTGTGATGTGAATTCAAGCAAATTAGTGAGGTAAAAAACAGCTGCCACACCTAGACTGCCTCCTGTCAGTCTGTGAATGTCTTGCCAATACACTTTTCCTTCTTTGTTTAATGTAGCTTTTGACACTGGCTTCCTGAGCCAGACCTGTCTTGATGCTGTGGTGCTTTAGATACTTGGAAGCAAACTGTCCTCCTGCTTCCTGTGTTTTCACAACTCTGCATACTAGTAGTTTAGGTTTCTTTGTCTGTATTTGGTATTTGACTTTTCTACCCATAAGTAATCTATATACTGTCTCAAGTGCTAGCACAGGTTTTCATATGTACTGCCTCCTTGTCTATCTATATATATATATGATGTATTTATTTGTTTGTAATGTGTAAGGAATGCCAGGAAATTTGAGGAATAGCAGCCAGGAGGGCTTATTCAGCTAGGCTGAGAGCGCATGATTTACTGTAATGCTGTTCCTTTGTCCTGCTCAGGAGATCCTTGGTGCTGCACTTTCGGCACCGTTCACCGCCTACAAGGTCATATATGCCCTGCCCATGCTCACCATCAAGGAGGATAAAGGTAACTCTACAGCAGAGCCTGTTGGATGGGCACTGGGTATTCAGTATGTGTGGACTAATCTTTCATCTGTTTATCTTTTCCTTTGCCAAGGGACTGGAGTAGTGACAAGTGTTCCATCTGACTCTCCAGATGACTTTGCAGCCCTGAGAGACTTGAAAAAAAAGCAGGTCAGTATGTTAACTGAATTGTTTCTGTTTCCATTCCATAGTGAAGAGGGTCAAAAGTGAATATCCAGTGGGAAAAATGAAACTCACTTTAACTGACATTTTGTCATCTCTAACTTGAGATCAAAGTAGTAAAAATAAATGAAGTTTAAACCAACTGGTCTAGGGCAGACCTTTTTTTCAGGCTTCAAGGATGAGTTTTGCACAAGAATCACGTAACTTGTGCTGCATGTTAAAGTAGAGAAGAGCACCAGTGAAATAGAAATTGATTCCTGTTGTGTAAATGATTTCCAGAAATGAGATTAAGATTCTCTGTGAATTTCAAATGAGACTGAAAGTAGCTGTTGTTAAGTGCAAGAGTACGTCAGTGTCTGAACAGCTATCCCTGGATACTGAATTTTTGTCCATTTATTTTCAGGGTAGAGCAATATTAGTTTTCCCCCTCTTAAAAAATGTAGACGATTATGGCAAAGAATCACCTGTAAATGAGATGAGGATATAGCTCAGGTGTCAGAAATGGTGAGAAGGCAGGGAAGTGGCTTTGTCTGCTTTGTAATAAAACGTTATGTACAAAAAAGACACTATGAATAGATAAAAACCTTTAAATCTAGAAGACTTTTCTTCTATCTATTGCATTTTTTTCTTCTAACTTTCAAGGCTTTGAGGGTGAAGTATGGCATCAGAGATGAAATGGTCCTGCCATTTGAGCCGGTAAGTGCCCCCAGACATGTCCATCTGTGGCACACAGGACCTTGTGTCCACTGATGAGAAAGGAACCAGGAGCTGTGCCTGCCTCTTCCAGAATTTCTATTTAAAGTCCTCCTCAGCTGAAAGAGCTGAAAAACTGAGTAAAATTTTCATTTTTTCCTGTGGTTAAAATATTTGGTCTGTTAGAGGTTGCAACCAAGATTTGTTATTCTATGCAATACTTCAGAGATAAAGAAAAGTATCAATTTTAATGGGAATTTCTGCTTTGGAAAATGGAGTTCATCATTATACTGATAACTTGTTGGTTGATTAAAACTTAGTGCCCTAATGCCCAGGTTATGAGTGCATCTGTTCTATGCAAAAAGCTGAAATCCCTCACTGTTAGTG
This sequence comes from Atrichornis clamosus, assembly GCA_013400975.1. Taxonomy (NCBI): domain Eukaryota; kingdom Metazoa; phylum Chordata; class Aves; order Passeriformes; family Menuridae; genus Atrichornis; species Atrichornis clamosus. Next base: position 10,882 of record WBMZ01014584.1, read on the forward strand.
CAGCCTCATGGCTGAGTCAGTTTTCATTAGGAAGTGCAGGTTCCAGGTAAAGCCATCCCAGTATTCTGCAGTGCCCTTGGTTCCACACACCAGCTCCAGTCCTGGGACAGCTTGGTACAGTGTCATGTCACAGGATACAGCTGGGCAGCTCAGGAGTCACGCTGGGGACTGCCAGGAACTTCTGGCTGATGAGGGAAATTGCAGCACTACTTTGTAAGGCCTGTGTGACTTGGTTTGTGTTAGAGGGTGTGAATGTACAGAGCGAGCAGGGCGGGGTGTGACAGACCTTTGTTAATTCTCAGGTGCCCATCATTGAAATCCCCGGCTATGGCAGCCTCTGTGCTCCGTTTGTCTGTGATGAGCTCAAAATCCAGAGCCAGAATGACAGAGAGAAGCTTGCAGAGGCCAAGGAGAGAGTGTACCTGAAAGGATTCTATGAGGGAGTAAGTAATAAAAGATTTTGGTAAGTGGTTTCTTGGTGAGTTTGATCAGGAGAAAAAAAAAGTTGATAAAGAACTGAAAAGAAAAAAAAGGCCTCAAGAAAGAGGGGACTCTCCTTTTTTTCCCAGAGCACTTTTCACTTAGACTCCTCCTGCCATCAGGTTCTGCAGTTGGAGGAGTGATGTAGAATTGGAGAAAGAGAACAGGAGAATATATGAGTGAAAACTGAGATTTATAACCTGATGTCCTAACAAGTGATCACTTCTGAGGAGCTGATCCATTTAATTACAAGTATAGATTGGGAAGCTGATATGAAATGAATAAGGTGTTGCTGTGGTGTTGTTGGGGGTTTTTTTGTCTTGTTTTTGAGTTGTTTTTTGGCTGTGTTTTTGTTTTAGGGTTTTTGTTTGGTTTTGCTTTTTTCACCTGTCTTTACTTGGTCAGTAGCTCACTGTGTATTTCTCAGTTTTTCCCTTGTAGTTGGTGATAGTTTTTATTTCTGACCCTTTGTGCTCTATCCTCTATGTAGATGCTGTCACGTGTACAAACTCTTTTTGGGGAAAGATGACTACGCTTAATTATAAAAACCTACAACTGTGTTCTTATTTTTTGCATATTAAAGACTGCAGTACCTGCTACTTCCTTATGTTGATCTGAACATCTGTGGCACCTATTTCTTGCTAATTTAAAAAAAAATCATCTCCTGTGACTCATCTTTTACAGGTGATGTTGGTGGATGAATTCAAAGGACAAAAAGTTCAAGATGTCAAGAAATGCATTCAGAAGCTGATGGTGGATAAGGTATGTGACAGTGTGCACACAGCTGCTTTGGAATTGTCCGTTTTGCCCTTTCCACAGTGGCAGAGTCTCCAGAGAAACCCCTGGTGTGGTCCTGCAGTCCTCAGGGTGCTTTGGGTCACTGCAGAGCACAGAACACTGCTGAGAGAGGGACCTGGTGTACTTGGGCTGAGTGGGCTGAGTAACTTAATTATAGTCCTCTTATTCCCTGCCTTATCCCATCACCTTGCCTAGGACATGTTCTGGTGGTCTGATTTATTCCTTAATATAGTTGGGAGGATACTGGAAGTGTAGGATCTGAGCTGTCAGTCTCTCTCAATCCAGTAAAGGGGATGTGTGATGTGCAAACGCCTCATTGCTGGGCTCATCCTTCAGAGAGGGGAGAGCAGTAAATGGACAGTGATCCTGGCATCCCTCTGGGACTTTCCTGATGAAGACTGGGAGTGGGAGAGGCTTCAGTCATTTAGTCATTATTCCCATGTTGTTGCAGCATTGTTATGTACAGATTATAATGTAACCCTTCACCCTGCATCAGCCCACATGGTGTGTGCAGGTAGATTTGAAGCTCACCATCCCATTTCTCTTTGCCTTCCCTCCTCCCTCTGTCCCCCAGGGTTTTGTAGGAGCTGTTTCAGTCAATGGGGCATGGTCAGTGAGGAATATTCTGTGCTTCTGTCCTCCTTTTCCTCATGCATGGGGGCATTCTGTACAAAGTGCTGTGAGCTGGTACCTCGGTCAAGCCTTGCCTCATTTTACCCAAGGGAGTCCTGAGCCAGAGGGCCTGGGCAGTGGAGAGCCATGCAGTAAATGCTGTAAACCAGATTAGAATGGAGGGGATGCTTTTTAGTAAGTTGTCAGGATTTTCAAGACTTCGCTAAATACTTAAATCTCAGCTTTCATTGCCCTTTCAACTCTTAGGGTGAAGCCATGATTTATATGGAACCCGAGAAACAAGTTATATCGAGATCTGCTGATGAGTGTGTCGTGGCCCTGTGTGACCAGTGGTGAGTGAAATAAAGCTGTAATTAGAAAATTGCTCCAATTGTACCCTACTTCAGGATTGCTTGATTACAATAAACATTTCCTAACTGTAGGTATTTAGATTACGGTGAAGTGAGCTGGAAGAAACAGGCATCAGAGTGCTTGAAACATCTGGAGACGTGAGTTATGAACGTGTCTGTAAAGGGGAGTGACTCTACTGCTGGTGGTGGGGTCTGAGGAGGCTGAAGGCAGTAAGAGCTGCTTTCTTCCAGGTTCTGTGAAGAGACGAGGAGAAATTTTGAAGCTACCTTAGGTTGGCTACAAGAGCATGCGTGCTCCAGGACATATGGCTTAGGTAGGCAAAACACTCCTCTCTCGGTTGGTACTTGATAAGGATGGTACTGTGTTTCATTTGGAAGACTTAAGTGCTGTATCACATCCCCAGTGGTATAGGGAAATATGGGAACAGCATTGTCCAACTTTTATCTTGGCCCAGCATCCCAAAGAAGGTGTGCTTTGTTGGAAATGCTTGTGGCTAGGGATAACTTTATTTTTGCATTACTACAGGTAGTCTGTGCAGCATCTCAGTAGCTTTCTACCTGGGCCATTGATTTGGAAGGGGCCTTGCAAGAGGGAACTAATACCATTTCTTGTGTTCTCCTTAAATTCTGACTAGCCTTCATCTTGTGTAGCCTGACATGGGACAGCTGTTAGAAGTGCACTATAACCCATAGCAAATGTTCTTGAGCTGAGCTGTGTCAGGAAACTGATTCAAAACCAGCAACTGTTTGCTCTTGAGTAATATTTTCAAATGCATAATTTAATTTTAAAAACAATTATTTCTAAAAGCATAAGCATGAGTACTAATGTACGTATGTTTGTGTTCCACTGAAAGTCATAAACTGCTTGAGAGTTGTGCCAGTTGGTAGGGCTGGTGCTGACTGAGCCTGACACAGCCTTGCCCCTCTCCAGGGACCCGCTTGCCTTGGGATGAGCAGTGGCTGATAGAGTCTCTCTCTGACTCCACTATCTACATGGCCTATTACACAGTGGCTCACCTGCTACAGGGAGGCAACCTGAGGGGCCAAGGAGAGTCTCCTCTGGGCATCAGGTAAGGAGAGTGAACCATTAAGTTCTCTTGTTTAATTGGGTGTGCTTGTCTCCTGAATTGCTCTGCAGAAAGACTTGCCAAGGAGGCTGAGTCTTTGCTTTTGTGTTTAAAAAACATAATTATTAAACTTAACCTACTGTGAGCTAAGTTACAGCAGGTCTGCAGAGGGGAAATAAGGAAAGAGGAGTGTGATAGGCAGTGAGAAAGAGAAAAAGAGTGGAGAAATGCCTCTAAAAGCAGAAGTGTATGCAGAGTAAATCACCTTTTTCAATACTTGTTTGACCTGCCTCAAAATGGTCTTTGACACGTGTTTGGGTGATTGGTTTCAGTGGCTGCTGAGGTGTCTCTGCTTACTGAGACTGCTTTGCACCACGACAAATTGTAGGCTGCTGTGTACAGAGGGAGCAGGATTTAGCACTTAGTTTTTGTCACTGTCACTCTCTTAGTACCTTAGAACCATCTTTTATCCACAACTCATCTGTGGAAGTCTTCAGAGCAAGAGGGAAGAGGCATTTGTACCAAAATACCTCCTAAGGCTGCTGTGTGACCTCTTGGTTGGAGTGGCTGTGAACTGCAGTGGTAGGGATCAGAGAGATGAGATAGTACTGCTGAGTCTGGGATTGGAAAAACACTTCACATCGTGCCTTGAATCTTCTGCTCTAATTGTGTGTGGTTTATGAAATGATTTCTGGAGTAGTTTACACATTGGAACTGAAACTGTTCTTGATGCTGTACTATTCTGAAAACCATTTCCAAAGTAAAGATTCTGATTCTTACAGACAGAAATAGCTCTGAGAGACTGGGCAAGGCTGTCATTTGGGCTCAAACCTCTCTAATTACAGAGAGGCTACGCACGAGCTAGTCATCTCTGGAAACAAGCTTTGAAGGGAGCATCCTGAGCCCTGAATTACAGATTTGATGTAATTAAGCATGTACAATTAGAGTGCACTCCTATGTGAGTAGATAACATCTTTCAGCCTTGGAAAACGCTTTTTACTGGTACTTGCTGAGTGAGGTGAAGGAAAAGGGGGCTTATGGCTCATTGTGCCAGTCACCTGCAGGTACAGTGAATTTGGCACCCAACACAAGCTCTGTCAACCTTTAGCTTGAAAGAATTTAATTTGTAATGAATGCAGGCAGTATCTGGTACACTCTGAAGCTCTAAGAGCCAGGAGTAAATATCTTTGTAGAAACAAGAAGGATATGTGTTAATGCAGCCCAGTGGTTGCAGAGCTGCAGGTCTCAGTTGCATCTCGTCAGTGTTTTCATTCAAATTGTGGATCATACCTCTGGTGGTTGGTAAAGATGTATCTTGCAGTAAATGTTAATTTTAAATATTCATTCCATTCGAAGTGGGAATAAAGCACTCACGTTTTCCATGTGGGAGGCAACCTTGGACTGTACAGCAGTTCTCTCCTGTCCTCCCTTGACTTCCGTGGAAGCCAGAAGGAATGGCTCTATGAGACATACTAGTGAGGGTCTCTGAGTGTTCAGTTAAGGTCACAGGTGGTGCTGGGGATTGAGTGGTGGCATTTGGAAAAGAAATGATTGGGTTTCCAGGACATTCAAGATTATGCTTTAATTATTAATCACCTTTTCTTTATGGGAGTCTTCATGCTTTATTGGGAAAACTCAAAGGGCAGTTTAAGCAGGGCATGACTTGAGCAGTTCTGAATCTGTTTCTGATGCTGGATTCACTCACTTGGTCTCAAGCAAAGGACCTGGGCACTCTGTCCCTGTTTGCTGATCATGTGCAGTGTGTTGTGAGAATGATCCACAGGTTTAAGCTGCCTTATACAAAGTGCTGTGGGGAGTGAGAGGAGTCTCTACTGATATTGCAATGTGGGACTGATTCTGTGCAGGGCCCATCAAATGAGCAAAGAAGTTTGGGATTACATCTTCTTCAGGACAGCTCCATTTCCTAAAACAGAGATTCCGAAAGAAAAGTTGGATCAGCTGAAGGAAGAGTTTGAATTTTGGTATCCTGTGGATCTCAGAGTTTCTGGCAAAGATCTTGTTCCAAATCACCTGTCATACTACCTCTACAACCATGTGGCCATGTGGTCAGAACAAAGGTGAGTTGGGATGTGATGCAGGTGTGCAGGAGGTAAAGCTGGAGAGTTTACAGTTCCATTGTGTTTGCTAATGGCCTTTGGACTGTACAACATTCAGAATTGTGTTTAAAATGTGTTCTTTCATCTTGCAGCTTTGATACAGTTGTCTATAGTAGAAGCTATTGAAGTGGAAGGAGTTTTACTATTATTTTCCCTGTTTCTTTCTGCAGTATCTCCTCCTACGAATTTTCTAGTGTTGAGTTGTATTCCTTCACTGGAATTTGTGTGACTTTGTTATTAAGTCGTCTTAATTTTTTCTCAAGGATGGTTAAAACAGCCATATATATTCCCATGGGCTGTACAGGACAGGTTGAGAATCTTTGCCCATCACATGATGCTTTTAGGGTGAAGATACTGTTTGCCTTCCCTTGAACTCTGGTTTAAGGGCTATATAAAACTATATATAGGAAAAGTGAGTTTCTGATGTATAGTAAAGATGATTGTGGGTAATTTGATATCTGCTTCTTTCATGGGTAGAGATATGTGGACCCAGCCCTATTGTGTGCTCTTCGGCAGTGCCAATTACTGTCCTTTAAATTAAAAATATCTGAATAAAGGAAGGTGAGATGAATGAACAGTAATTGCAGGTGCACTGCTCCTTGCTTTGCATTTCAGCAGTGATAATCCTTAGCCTTTATACTGTAGTTCTTTTCATCTTCAGAGACACTCTTTAATATATTTAAGACACCCCTTAGGTATTTTTTTGAAGGTTCCACTTAAGGTGTTCATCCCAAACTGGAACATAAAATGTTTGTCTCTTTTTTTGAAACGAGAAAATGTATTTACTTGACTAAAAGCTTTGTCTCTTGTCTTCAGAGAGAAATGGCCTGTAGCTGTGAGAGCCAATGGACATTTGCTCCTCAATTCTGAAAAGGTATGGTGAAGTTTTGTGTTTGACATGGCTTTTGTATTGTCAAAATAGGCATTTGCTATCCAGACTGGAAAATTCTTCTTGAGACTTAAGCAGGGGAAATAGTGACATTGCTTCCTTAGTGCCCTTTAGTTTCTCATTCATTAAAGACCTGCCTTTCCTCTGATTCTGTGTAGCACTTCTCTTAAGTCAAGTCTTGTGTAGTCTCACTAGTTTAGTAAAAAGTTCAGTGCATTTCTCTTAAGTTTTAGGGTAATGTAGAATGTAAATGTATTTATTTAACTAAAGTTTTGCTTTTTAAAGTATTGGAGTAGGTGCAGTCAGAGGAAAAGGTTTGTGCCAATAAACTTGTTAATGCATGCAGGTTCTGACACTGAATTGAATTAAAAGTGCCCGACTCACGAATTAGGCCTTGGAGACTGTGATATTAAGTAAAAAAACCCCCAAAACAGACCCTAGCAAAGTCATTCTTGATAAATCAATGCAGGGTGAGCTGAGACTCCCAGTGTTAAAGTAGTATTTAAGTTTAATTTAGGGAATTTTGGTGATTATATTTTGGTGCTGAGTGCATGCAGAGTTCAGTCTGCTTTTGCTGTGAGACCTCATTCAGATTTACCAAAGTGCCTTTTGCTGTGATTCATGAGAAAATGGTTTGCCTAAACCCTTGTTGGGTCTGTCTTGCTTATCCACCAACACAGGGGATGTGTGAGAAAACAAACACTTTTATCTTTCTTTCAGATGTCTAAATCGACAGGCAACTTCCTCACCCTCACTCAAGCTGTTGACAAGTTTTCTGCAGATGGTGAGCGTGTTCTGACCTGCATCTGATTGTCAATTATGCCAAAATGACTAAAATGAGTGTTTTGCTCTCAAAGGAGTTTATTGGAGTGAGCTTATTGGTGTATTGAATGGCAATAAATCTGCCACTTGCCACCTGTTCTTGTTGAAAAGCTGAACTCCGTTTGGAAGACTGGGATGTGTGTTAGCTTCTGGCTGAACCAGGTGTGCTGCCCCTGGGCCCTGCAGGAGGAGCCTGTTTGGTCTTTGTGTGCTCACTGAAGAGATCAGGACACAGGACAGGCTGTTGGTGTGCACGGCTGTGTTCCTGTGTGCACTGTGTACCCCTGTGTGCCTTCTTCCACGCTCCTGTGTTTTGGGCAGTGGTTGTGCTGGTGTCTGGCTGGTGCCTTCCCCAGGAGGGCAGTGTTCCTCTCCTGGGGAAGGGGAAGGAGCCTCCTTTGAGGCATCTCTGGCTGGCCAGGCCGTTTGTGACTACTGCCACTGAAGTGAGCTGTCACGGGCGCAGGGGCTCCATGGATATCGGCCAGCTACTGGCATCCAGCCATAGTAGCTGATCCTGTTTCCCTCAGGCATGCGTTTGGCCTTGGCTGATGCTGGAGACACTGTTGAAGATGCCAACTTTGTGGAAGCCATGGCAGATGCTGGTATTCTTCGTCTCTACACATGGGTGGAGTGGGTGAAGGAGATGATTGCAAACAGAGACAGCCTGAGGAGTGGCCCAGCCAACACCTTCAATGACAGAGTCTTTGCCAGGTATGATACAAAGGTTAACAATACAGTTTGGGCCATTTTTTCCTTGCAAGGGGGAATCCTGTAGGGTTTTTTTTTTTCTACAAATTAATGAGTTCCATAAAACAGCACATTCCAGAATAGGTTATGGGGTTTGGCTGCACTGGTGACAGTTTTACACAGTGCTGCCATTACGTGGGGCAGGCTATGCAGTATTGATGATGTCACTTCCCTTCCCTCCCCAGTGAGATGAGTGCAGGCATAATGAAGACAGACCAAAATTACGAGAAGATGATGTTTAAGGAAGCTCTGAAAACTGGCTTCTTTGAGTTTCAGGTAGGACATGTAAGAAACTGACACCTGGTATCTGTTACTTTGTGGATTTCTTTTGATCCTGCTGTCTCTGACCCTTAATTATACAGCTGAATTGGAATCAGGATTGTGCCAAGAAACAAGACTACTTCAGTGGAATAAATGTGGAATTGTAGAGGTCTGCTTGTGTCAGTTTACAAAGGTCCAGAGGAAGACAAATATGATGCTGCAAATAGTCCTGATATCTATGAGCAAAAAGCTGCTTAAGAAAAGACACTATTAAAAAGAGTGTTGCCCTTCTTTAAATCTTTTGTAATAAGGGACTCTTCATAAGAAATCCAGATAATACATAAACAAAATTGTTTGGAAACATAGTGCTTTTTGATATCCTCCGTAAACCATGTCTCCAGAGTGTCTGCAGAGCCATGCTGCTCCACTTAATGAATTACAGACACTCCTTCATGTGGCTGCTTTGAGATACTCAGGAGTAGGATTGAATAGGCTGAATCATGTGTAATGATAGATCATATTCATTGCCTTTTTCTTAGTCCTTATTAATATCTGTATGCAAGCTATTTGGGATGACAGTGCCTGATACACAGCTGTGGATATTTTTGTCTTTTATGTTTGTGCCAATAAACACTTTTTTAAAGTACCACATGAATGCAAAAATCCAATGGCCAACTGGCAGATTCACACTTGGGTGCTTCAGGAACATACAGTTCTTAGAACACAATAATGGATTATTACAGCTGCTCACAGTCTGAAGGCGTGTTAGAGCCCAGAAGTGTGTGTGTTTGACTATGGCTGTCTCTCCCTGGGTGCTGATGGCTGTGTTGGTGTTTCAGGCAGCCAAAGACAAGTACCGGGAGCTGGCCATCGAGGGGATGCACAGGGAGCTGGTGTTCCAGTTCATCGAGGTGCAGACACTGCTGCTGGCTCCCATCTGCCCCCACCTGTGTGAGCACATCTGGTCCCTGCTGGGGAAGGTACTGACGTTTGAGTTCTGTCATTGATTTAGATCTCAGCTTTTGCTGGATTTCAGTAACGCTTGTGTCAGGCGTACAGGTGTTACTCATGTACAAGTAGAAGAAATGTGTCAGAATCTAAAGAGCCATACTGGCTCATTGTCCCTGGAATAGTGACCACAGGGAGCTGGCCTGTTGCTAGGATGATATGTACAACATTCATACGAGTCACTATCATTGCTTAGAAAGAGGTGATCTAAAATTAAGTGAAACAATGCAATATTCTTACTTATGCATAAAGCTTAGTTTTGATTTTTTAAGTGCCTTGTGCTTGTAGATGGAGTTCTGCAGCCTTGTGGTAGTTGTGATTGTGTGCATAGTCCTGAACACACTTGCAAAGAAGTGCTTGTTGGCTGTGTGCCCACTCCTTTGCAACCCAGTTAAGGGTTGCACTGAGGTCCAAACTGGCTAAACTCCATTTCCCAATCAAGCTATAATGGTTGGAAACCCCACCAGATTATGTGGTGACCTCAGTGCTTCATGTGTTCCTCCCCTCAAAGCCTGACTCCATCATGAGGGCCTCGTGGCCAGCAGCAGGGCCTGTGGACGAGGTGTTGATTCGCTCCTCGCAGTACCTGATGGAAGCAGCTCACGACCTCCGGCTGCGCCTCAAGAGCTACCTGGCTCCTGTGAAAGGAAAGGTGAAGGTTGTCTGTCTAAGTGTGCATCTGCGGGAATTCTGTATTGCCCAAGGACTCCTTCCTAACTTGCTTTAATTTCCTCAGAAAAGTACTAAAGAGCCTTCCCAGAAGCCTTCCCACTGTACCATCTACGTGGCGAAGAACTACCCGCCCTGGCAGCACACCACCCTGTCCGTCCTGCGCCAGCACTTCCAGGTGCTCGTCCCTTCCTCTTCCCTCCAGCTGCTTGCATGCTTTGTGTGGGCTCATTTTCTCTCTGTAAAAGGTTTATAAGCTGTAACTTGTTACCAAATTATTTCAATAGATTAATTTTCTTAATGCTTTCACAAATGTCCAGTAAATTTTGATGCTTAATGAAAATGTCCCAAGGACTGTCATTGATTTGACAGTTGCATTTCTTTGGTTTTGACAATCTGAGTAAAAACCTGCCTGTGCCCTGTTGTTTCTTTCATTTCTAAGTGGTTAGCTTTTAAAACACTCTTCTTTCCAAGTATATTTTTGGGGAAACATGGTTGACTGACAGACTAATGCTGCCTTACTCTGCCACTGGGCTTAGAAGCTTGGTTCTGGTTCTAGAATAAGTGTATACCACTCAGCAGTGTTACAAGAAATAGGTTAAAATGGAATAAATCAGTCATAAGAAGGGATATATTAAGAAAGCAGAAGATTCTGTACTTCTGACATGGGAAAACTGCTGAGAATTTTTGGGATCCTGATGAACTGTCCTCAGCTTGAACACACCAGGGTTGTAGCTGATGGATTAGGGAGTCCTGACTATTCCAGCTTGTGGCAGAGATAAATCAATATTCCTTATGTGGAATTTGTTTTTGGGGGTATTGTATAGGCTTTTTTTCTATATTAGTGTTAAGTGCTGTTTGGGCTGATGTTTCAAAAGGATGAGAATTATCTGTGGAGTCAATGATGCTGTGAAACCTTGCTGGTATTTATAGGAAAGCAGGAAAGGTATTATGATATTAAAGGGCAAGTTTTTCATGACACCTGTTCTCTTTGCTGATTGTTCATCTGTGTTTAGGTCAGTGGAGGTCAACTGCCAGATAATAAAGTAATTGCCAGTGAGCTGAATGCCTTGCCAGAGCTGAAGAAGTATATGAAGAAGGTGATGCCTTTTGTTGCCATGGTTAAGGTGAGTGTCAGGGGGACAGTTCTAGTACAGGGAAAGCTTTCGTGAATGAATTTCGTCTCCCACTTGCCCTTCACTTATTTGGCATCTTCATGGGTTTGTTTATAAATGTCTTTAGCATATCTGGAAGAAAAACATAATAAAAATGTATCTATGTGAATTAGCCCAGGTGAGTTCTGGGTCTGGTTGAGACTTGATGCTTTCTGTGTTTTGTAGGTGATACAATCTCTGCTTCAAACACCTAGATCCCTCTATATTTGAAATGTATCATATTTGACTTGTCCAGTTTTTCATGCTGAAATAAGTCAGGTGTTGCTCTGGAGACAAAAACTGGAAGTTAAGAACAAGGCCAGAGTTAATTGATTGCAGTATGCTTAAGGGAGGGAAAACCAGACTGTTCTGAGCCTTGAACAGAATTTTGCGTATAATTCTTATGTTTAATACTTAATAATATGATAGTCCATTATTTTCCTTGAGTCATGCAGAACTATGAAAAACTTGGCTTCCAGTTTTTTAAATAAATTTTTTTTCGGCTTGCTGTTGCAGATGAAAATTCAGTAAAGCAACTAGGGAGAACCAAGAAGCAAAGAATTAACAAAATTTTAAAAAAGGGAAGGGTTGCAGAGTAGGATTTAAAACCTTTTTGATAACTTCTCATGACCAGTAGAAGTTGAGTGGGATTAGTAATGGAAAAATCTTAATGAACGTAAAAAAAAAAAATCCTTAAGCTTTAGCTTGATTTTTGAAATGCACAATGTCTTCTATTTATAAGCTTTGTCATGTTTTCTAAATGGAGGTGCTCTTTGCCATATCTCTGGGGTTATTCTGATTTTTCCTTTTCATGGAAGCTTTCAGAGGAGCAGAGAGCACAGAGCAGCTCTGGAGCTTCCTGTCTAAGTTTGTAAGAACAGTGGGGATGTGTTAGATCCTCTGATCCAGCTGGGCAAGGTCAGACAAGCTCTCAGTCCCAAGAGTTAGGGCTGAAACGTTCCTGGGTTTTGGTGTCTTTAGTCAGGCAGCAGGGAGTGATCCCAGGGCACACGGGAAGGAGCTGATGTGCTGAGGCTCACCCCAAAATCCATCCTTTCACTTTCAAAGAGCACTCACCAGTTTCACATAGAGACATGGAAACATCTGAGCTCAGACTCCCCTGATCTGTGTGTTTCTCTGAAACCAATTATCCAGGGTACAAGGAGCATTTCTGCTCTTGCTTCCCACTCGTCAGAGGAGGGCTGAAATGTGGGAGAACCTCTGTGATTTACAAAGGGAAGCAGTTCTGTGTTAAAAGGGAATCTTTCACATTAAACTGACGAGGAAACCAGGAAACCACAACCATGCTGAGGCTGACAAAGCAGAGCTTCAAAGGAGACAGCTGGCTCAGCATGTGAGAGCCAGGCAAGGACAGATTAAACTCCAAAGAGGAAGTTCTGTTTTAGTAAAAAAAAAAAAAAAAAAAAAGTGGGGTTTTTTTATTTTTTTTTTTTTTTTTTTTTATAAAAAAAAAAAAAAAAAAAAAGTGTGGTTTTTATACTGCCTTTAATACTGTGTCTCTTGTGACTGTTGCTGCTGGCTTTCTGGTCTAATTAAGTTACTTTTATGTTAATGTACAAAGTGGTTGTTATTTCCCTGCAGAGAACTTGCTGTGAGCATGTCCAGGTGTTGTGGGCTCGTCCTTTATTTTAAACTGGGTCATAAGCCTGAGTTTCCTGCTGTGAAATACCACTGAAATGCTGACTGATTTTGTGAATTCTCAACCTGCACATTAAGTAGGGATTTAAATAACTGTGAATGTCAAACACCTTTTCAATTCTATATTAAAAATGTGTTCTAATTGCTCTTACTCCTCCCATCAGTGTCACCAACTCCCTGTAGAAGAAACCCTGTTACAAGAAAATTATTGCTCCGATGTTAATGTTGTGCCAGCAGAGAGCTCTCGGATTTACAAGCCTGTTCTTTTCCTGACTAATGTGGATAGTTTGCCATTTTGAAGCATCATTTTACTTGCAGCCTTTAGAGGGTTTTAATTTTATTTTTTTTCCCCCCAACAGGAAAACTTGGAGAAAAATGGTTCACGTGTTCTTGATCTTGAACTGGAGTTTGATGAGCGTGCAGTGCTCATGGAGAATATTGTCTATTTGACAAATTCCCTGGAGGTTGGTACAGACTTGGCACCTACTACTGGGCATTTATTGGGATAGCTGGAGGACCAGCCTTCCCTAAGGCTCCAGGTGCCCTTACATTAACGTCTGGGGGTACCTTGCTCAAGTTACAGTTTTTTATCAACTTTGTTTCCATTTGTCAAATAGATGCGTATAAATCTGTTCAGTGTTGGCATGGGACACAGGCAGGGGTGCACTACACACACATGATCCCAGGAAACAGGGCTGGTTTTCTCTGCAGTACTGCATGTGTCTGACAGTGCAGTCCACTGACATTTGAAGAGGCATTTTTCTCTGAGCCAGCCTGTATCTCACATGTTTCCAGCTGAGAGAATGAGAAGGGGCAGCTTCAAAGCATTACTAGCAAGAACATCAGTCCTTGGGCTCCTCCTCTGGTGTGCTGCCTGCAGCAGGCAGCCTTCCCTCTGCAAGGAGCAGGCTCTGAGCAGGCCTCTTCACACTGTGCTGTGTAAAGGGGATCCAGCCTGGCTGCACTTGTGCTGCTTCATAGGAAGAGCAGAATTTAGTTTAATAGGCAACATGGTAATGAGGGGACAGTGCAGGCACGTGGTGTTAAAAAAAAAAACAAACAACACCCAAACAAACAACTCAACATAAAAAGTCAAAATCTAAAGCAATTGTTTCAAGAATTAGAAAAAATACATATATATTGCAGAGCTTGGTGTAACTTGTACATTATGGAACAAGTGTGACTTTATTTGGCTTGTGTCAGAGCAAAGTCAAGAGTGAGTAGCAACTTTTATTTTAAGCTATGTGTAAATCTGCAAACTCCAGTGACCTGGTGGAGGGAGCAGTGTACCCTCAGAACAGGTCACCCAGAGAGGCTGGGGGGGGTCTTGGGATCCCACTCAGAGAGGCTGAGTGGGGTCTTGTGCACCTCACACAGGGAGAGGGTGATCCTCAGAGGTCCCTTCCAAGCAAGATTTTGTGGGTTTAGATGTGCTTTTGTTGTCTTTTGTCAGTGCAGATTCTCTTTCCCCTTTCCTACATGAACAGCTGTTTGATGGGGCTGTAACTCCTGCTGTTCCCTCCAAAGCCATCAAACTCCTGCTAATTCCCTCCTCCCTGACTTTTTTTTCTTTTACAGCTGGATCACATTGAAGTGAAGTTTGCTTCGGAAGCAGAAGATAAAATTAAAGAAGACTGCTGTCCTGGAAAACCATTTTCTATATTCAGAACTGAGGTAAAATCAGAAATTCAGGTATTGAAAGTCTGAAAACTTAATTTGAAACTTTAAAAAAACCCAGACAAAAGTAAATATGCCATTAAAAAACTTTGATCAGACATGAGCATTCATCATGTATGAATATTTCTAACCCTTTTAAAAGTAAAAATGGCATTGATTTTCCTGAATATGTCCTAAACCCTTGTTACACTCTGGGCTGCATTTTAGAGTTGGGGCAGTGCTGGTGTCCTGCACTGCCAGGCAGGTTCTAAAGGGGCTTTATCCCTCTGGAAGATTTATTGACAGCAGATATTCCTGTGGTTCAGTTTCATGTTTCCCCTGAGGGATCAGAAGCACAGGTTCTCTGTAAGGTCTGTATTGTTTCCACAGCCCGGAGTGTCTGTGTTCCTGGTGAACCCTCAGCCCTCCAACGGCCACTTCTCCACGAAAATGGACATCAGACAGGGGGACAACAGGGAGACTGTGCTCAGGCGCCTGATGAAGATGGACAGAGGGATCAAAGGTAACCACTGGCACAGGTGTGCAGCTGCCCCACCTGCTGAGGGTGTGCACACAGGGCTGTGCCCCGCTGTATGCAGGGGTGTGTGTGTCTGCCAGCTCCTGCTCTGTGCAGGTCTGGGAACGGCTGAAAACCAGGGAGGTGAAGCAGGGGCTCCCTCCCTCTCTTCCCAGAAGGTGTCAGTGTGCTGTTGGGCACAGGGCTGGAAGGCTGCACTTGCAGGAAGGCTTGGCTGAAGGGGGGGTCCCAGGCTTCTTGGTCTGCTTAGCAGTCTTTTATTAGTCTGCCTTTTAATAGGCAGAATTGTATTGAAACCAGCTCTCACCTTCCTCTTCCTTCCAGTCTCTGTCATTTACTCCTCAGAAAATGAGGAATAATTGTTCAGTTACTCAGACCTGTCCCCAGCCAGATAAAGCAAATTCAGTGCTTGGAGTGTGGTATTAGGAGCTGGTATTTGTGTGGTTTATCCCCATTTCTGTTGGTAACTCACTGTGTAACCACTGAGGGACATTGCTGTATTGGTGTAAACCTTAACACGACAGTTACTCCCAAGAGAATGGATTTCCTTGGAGCAGGTATGGAAGTCCCAAGGACTAAGCATTGCTGTGGTTAACTCTGCTGGGGCTGTGGCCTGTGTGCAGCTCCCGTGGCCTGACCAGCTGCTCTCTCTCTGCAGATCTCTCTAAAGTGAAGCTGATGAGGTTTGATGATCCCGTGCTTGGGCCCCGCCGTGTTCCAGTCCTTGGCAAAGAGGAGGCAGGGAAAACTCCTATCCTGGAGCAAGCCATCTTCCACATCGACCTGGCCCAGAGGCATGTCCGTGTCACCGAGAATGGCCTGACAAGGGACATTGGGGACACAATTGTCTACCTGGTTCATTGAACTGGCTGTGCCTGGCACTGAGAAGGTTCATGGAGGGACTTGGAAGCATCTGTATTAAACAAAGAGTAGAATTTGTTCTATTAAAAAAACCCCAAAACCACCCCAACCAGCCTGAGTTCACATGTGAGTTGCCCCTGCTCTTTTAAACAGGGATTTAATAAAATTATTTTCCTCTGATGCTTTGACTTCTCTTGAAAAGAACCAGTTACCCTGGAGACTCTTCCTTTCCAGCTGTGGGCAGGCTCTTCAGAAACAAATTCGAATGCCACACTTAGAATTCCACCCCTTCCTCCAGGGAGCTGTGCTGCTTCTCAGCTGGATTCAGCTCCCTCCAAACCTGACCCAGCTGAAGGCGTTAAGGGAAGAGCCTGGTGCTGCCTGAGGTGAGGGGGCAGAGGGGGGGTCCTGGCAGGTGGGAACTGGTGTGACAGAGGGCAAGGAGTGTGGTGATGTCACCAGTGCCAGGCTGGAAGTTGCCCTGACAGGGTGAATGTCTAAGGTCCCATTGCTTGTTCTTTCCTGGGTAATGCCTCAGGATGGGACCTCTTTTCCTTCCTGGTCTTGACTACAGAGCTGGGTGAGGAGCCCTATCTGTGGCTGGCACTGTAATAATCTGATGTATAAAAAAATTGATCTATATAAAAGCCATACAGCTGGAGAGAGAGCAATGCTCACTGTAGGAAAATCACCCTCTAAAATGCAGAGAGCCTTGGGTAGAAATTCCTTGCTCTGGAATTCAGTTCAGAGCAGTTTATTAATCCCTGTAGGCTCAGCAGGCAGAAGAGAGAATTATTGATTCTGTGGCACCAGAGTAGCATCCAGAACCTGTATTTTGTTTAAAGCAGCAGCAGTTACTCCAGAGAGCCTTACTGAGTCAGAGGGATTGTGTGACCTTGGGGAATTATTTCTCACTGAAGTGGGGAGCAGCAGCAGCATCACCATGAGCTGGAGCTGCACAGGGGCTTGGGAGAGCGGTGGGGAGGAGGCTTAGGAAAGGTCTGTTTTAGTGTTTGTACCACACCTCCAAGGATCCCTGTTTGTGCTGGGCAGCTCCTGCTCTGTCGGAGTGGCAGAGCTGGACTTTGGCTCCATCTCATCATTGTGATTGAGCTGGGGGCTTCCTCAGCCTCCCCTTTCCCCCCGTTCCTGTGTGACCCCCCCAGTGCCCCCATCCTGTCCCATGGTCAGTGCTCAGGAGCCCAGAGAGGTCCACCCCCAGCACCAAAACCTCCTGCCCTGGAAAAATCCATGCTGGCCTTTGAAGTGGGAACAATCCTTGAAAGGGAGCAAGTAAAAAGTAAAGCAAAATGGTAGCTTTGGGCAGGGGTCACTGTCACTTCCCTCCAGGTTTCTTTTCTGCCTTTTGTAATGGGAGAGGAGGACAAAACCATCGGCTGATTTGTGTTGAGGCTGGGAGTTGGGTTCCAAGGCAGGCAGCATTTGGTGCTCTCTGAAAATAGTTCTGTGGGTTTTGTTGTGACAGGGCTGAGCACTGGGGTGCTGATGGAAGGGTGGGGGGGTTGTTGTGCTGCCTGCCTGAGCACAGGGGCCGTGTCCTGGGCAGGGGATGCCCAGTCAGGGGCTGGACTGAGCCACCCCAGCACGGGGTCCCTCACTGGGTCGGGCCCATGAGCTCAC
Source organism: Atrichornis clamosus (assembly GCA_013400975.1). Taxonomy (NCBI): domain Eukaryota; kingdom Metazoa; phylum Chordata; class Aves; order Passeriformes; family Menuridae; genus Atrichornis; species Atrichornis clamosus. The sequence goes on from WBMZ01014584.1 coordinate 28,235, forward strand.
CCTGGCGCTGGAGTGATCTGGGTGGGACGTGCAGGATGGATGGGAAGCAGAAAGCTGGTCCTTGGTGTGAACCCTCCTTGCTGCTCCCAGGGGCCCTCGGTGGCCCTGGACAGTGCTCCTGGGGGTGGGCAAGCGGCCCCAGAGCAGAGGGCTGCCCCACACTGAGGCTGTCCTGGTGAAACCTGCCCTGAGGGAGCCTGTGTCATGGTTCCTTTCATCCACCCCATGCTTCACCACCCACCACCCAAAATGCCAGGTTTTTAAAAATAAAGTGCAGGAGTATTTGACAGTGCTCTGTCTCTGCTGCTGCTCAGCCTCTTGAGGAAGTAAAACCTGGATACAGCTCCAGTAACCCTGGTGAGTTAAACCTGGGTACAATGCCCAGAATTCCTATCACAGCAGTTTCTTGACTCAGCAGTGGCTTTGAGAGCATGAACCTAAACTGCCACCTTCAGCTGGGACTTGTGAGCTGAAAATTTAATGCAGATTTATTTGCTGTTGTTTGATTGTAGGTTCCTGGTGGGGGCAAAGAACCTCAAAAACAGCAGCAGGACCTTGAGCTGGAACCTGGCCGTGAGCAGGAGAGCAGAGTCCATGTTCCTGGCCCTGGACTCAGGTAAGCCCCTCACCAGGTAGGCCCCATCCCCTGCCATCTGTTCCTGACAGGCAAAACCTGAAATAAAAAAGTGACAATAAACGTTCTTGGGGTTTTTTCATGCAAAAAGTTTTAATGGTGCCACAGCAGCTCCCGTGGGCTGGTGTCTCACGTGGTGGGTGCCCAAAGCTTCCCCAGTGCCCCCCCAGTGCCCACGTGCTGCTGCTGCTTCCAGTGCATGGGGGGGCCGGAATCCACTTGGCCACAATTAATTAATTTAATTATCTACAGGCTACAGATCTAAACATTAGTGCTATAAACTTGGATGAATAAACTTCTGAAAACTTAAAATGTCTTTAAACCATTGCTTTTTGTTACAGAAATACAAAATAAATAGCTTGAGGATATTCATACAAAACAGGAAACTAATATCCTCTTGTTTATTGACTTTTCTCCCAAATAGTACCTGAAATTGAAAAACCTTTTTAAAAAATGAACTTCATGGAAAAAATATTCAGCATCCCTGAATTTGTACAAGTGTCTCTGAACAATAAACTACATGTATTTGATTTATTCCTCCTACCCATCACCAACTAAGCGAAGGTTATATATCCTACTGTTTCTAAGATATACATGTAAAAATAGTAATTTGTGGTTTCTCACTGATGGTGACCTGGCTGTAACATTTCACTGGAGCATTTCCTGGGCTTGGTGCAGAAAGAAGATGACAAAATTCCCTGCTCAGTCATGCAAAGGATCAGGGAACTTTTGTTGACCCCTTCTGCCTTTAAAATCTATTTTGGCTGGAACTTTGGTGTAAACCGATCTTTTTCCTCTTTCATTACCCTTACAGTCCTCCTCAGCCTGACAGTGAGGGGTGGCCCCCAGACAGTCTCTGAACCACCCCCCCTTCCCATTGGGAATGGATATGAAGGGATCAAGGTCCATGGAGCTCCCACGGACCCTTCTGGTGAGTCCCCATCACTTCATGGACGGTTTGGGGTTCTAAACACTGATTTCAGGCATTGTTACTTTTTAAACGGGGCAGATACTGAGGCTTATGACAAAACACCTGAAAAGGCTTGAGCTGTGACTGCCCTTCAAACACATTGTTGCACCAATGAGCTGCAATGACTGCTGGGCAATGAATAAACCTCTAAAAATTATAAATGTATGTGTGATCTTACACATTCCCAGACTGCTCTGGTGTTTCTAACTTAAACATTTTGGGGCCAGTGTTTGTATTCCTCATTCCCAAAAGGCGGGAGGGGCTGATGGGCCCCTGCTACCTGGAGGGGCCAGAGGCTGGACAGCAAAGCCTGCTTACTCCAGATCCTTCTCCAGATAATTTTCCTGGGGTTTCTGAACTTAGAGGAGGGGCTTGGTGTTGTAGCAGTTCTTGTTCTGCTTTGGTGACTTGTGAAAAATTAAACAGGGCAAAGTTAAGAAATAAAACTCTTGGTCAGAAGTGTTCATTGAAACACCTGTCACTAAGCATATAGAGTGGGGGTAAATGGGAGGCCACACACCCTGACAAGGGGGTTCTGATGTTCTTTTTAGAGAGTGGGCCTTTACTGAGGGTAGAGCAGGGCTGTCAGGAGACTGAGAGGAGCAATACCCTGTGTGCTGCACACAGGTGTCCTCCTCAGCTTACCAGGATGGAGATGCTCCATTTCTAAAGCTGCAGGTTCCTGGAATCGTGTGGGCATGTTAAGGAGGAGCCCACAGGGCTGTAGGAGAGACTCTTGGGAATGGCTGTCAGAGGCTCAGCTGGAAGATGAGTAGAAACTGGATCCTGGCAGGGTGGTTCTGGGAACACTGAGTGCCCCAGGGCCTCCTCTGGCAGAGCTGCCCATGCCCAGGAGCAGCCTGGCCATCCCCGGGGCTGGTGGCACCTGAGCAGGTGTGATGCTGAATGGCTCCTGTTTTCCCACCAAGGGGCCATTAGATCCTCATTCTCACTGAGCAGGGACTTATCCCTCTGGACCCCAGGAGAACAGACTGCAGCAATGCTGGAGCCATAGGAATGGCCTTGTGGAATTCCTTGCAGAGTTCTCTCTTGAGACTGAACATCCTCACTTCCACCTTTCTTGTGGCTGGTGGAGGGCGAGTCCCCTCTGGGCCCAACGCTCCAGCCCTGGGATGGACAGTCCTGGGGGCTCCTCGGCTTCCTCCCCTGTGTCTGAGGGGCAGTGCTTGTGCCCAGGGCAGGGAGGCCCCCTCCACACGGAGGATGTGGAGAGAATTGGTGAATGTTCTGTTTTCTTACCTCTGCCTCGCGCATGATTTATCAGGAAGCAGGGCTGCAGCCCAAGCTTGGGAACAGGTCGTGTGCCGAAGCACTCCCAGGGTTCTGCCAGGCTGGGTAGGCAATTAGAGCAGCTGATGAATGATCTGGTTTGGGCTCTAATTCATTAACTAATCATAAGGAATGAGCAGATAGAAAATAAGCCCAGTTGAAGAACTTGGAGAGGTTCATTAATGGTCCCTCTGTCCCTGTGAGTTGCTTTATGCCTTTCCCAGAGCTCCAGAGCTCCATTCCTGTGCTGTGCTGAAGGACACAGTGCTCCAGGTACTCAGAGCCTGGCTCAGCCCGGCTGCACCAGCAGCCAGTTCTGCAGAGAACTATGTATTTTTATTACAGAAATACATTTTGCCTTTCTAATGCTGTTACCTGTTGCTCTGTGCTCCATGTGATGACCTGTGGTAGCACAGGAGGCTGCAGGCTTGGAAGGCCAGCAGGACCAGGGCTTGGACCAGCCTCTCTGTACCACTGAGAGGGCAGAGGAGTCATATCCAGGGAGGAAAGGGGGGCCTTTCCCTGTGGACTGTCCTGGCCAATATGGAAATGACAAAAGAGGGTCCAATGCTGATGTCTGACCTCTCTTCACTGGGGAAATGGGCTGAATAGAGTCTGCAGGGTGGGAAGACAGGAGCGAAGTTAAATATGCATAAAAAGAAACAGAACCCTTGAAGAGCTCGCCCACCTCCATGAGAAGCTGACACCCTCCTGCTGCCATGTGAAGTCTCTCATTCCACTGCTACACTATTAAAAAAATAAAAATGGGATGACAGCGGCCAGAGGGCCCAGGGTTTGGAGCAGATCCTCTGGGAAGACACAGTGTGCTTCAGGTCACAGCCCAGAGCTGAAACCAAAAATGTGAAGTTTGCTGATGCACCAGGAATCCAGTGAGGTGATTCTGCTTGCAAATTTAAGGGGGATGGGGTGATTCCTTCAGAACAGATGCTTTTGTTCTAGAGCACTTGGAGAATTGCACCCTGACAGTCGATGTCTTTCCCCAGTGTGTTCAGTTTCTCTGTGTGGATAAGGATCACTTGTTGAGCACTGCTCTAGCCTGGACTTTGGAAGAAAAAGGTCTGAGTTCTTGTTCCTCTTCCTTGGGATGCTCCTTAGTGAAGTGACACAGTCCAGGTGCTCCCTCCTGGTGCTGCTGGGAGGAGGTGGGGACTCAGCAGTTCTACGTGGCATGAAATTTGTAGGCAGGGCTGTCTGTGGGGACAAGAGGCTTATTAGGGCTGTTGCTTTAAAGTACGTTTTGTTTTCAGTTCTCTCTCCCTACATATTTTGAGTATATTTAGGGCACTTATCACCATAGCATCAAAGCTCTGAATTATCCTCTGTGTGAAACACAGACGTCCGTCCCAGAATAGCTTCCTGCTCTTTTACCAAAGCACCGATTTTGCCATCAGTGCTTCCTCTCCCTGCCGCTCTCCAGGCCTCTGCATGTGCTCAGGTGTCAGAGCTCTTCTGTCCCCATCAGCCTGGGGCTGTCACTTGTCATGGAGTGGTGGGTTAAGGGCCAAGTCCAGCAGAGGTTTGTGATGCTTTCTGGTGCATTTGTTAGACCAGTGCCATGCAATGGGCTGGAGGGGTTTGCAGGTTCCTGTGCACACGCGTGCTGGGAAACCTTATTGCTGCTGATGTGGACATGGGCAGGCAAGAGGGGATTTGCTCCATGGAAGGAAATGTTCTGCACTGCCCGTGTGAGCCGTGCCCAGCTGTGGTGAGCCCAGATGTGCAGAAAGACTGTACGTAAGTCCCAAGGCATGCTGAGCACCTCTGGCTTTGCCTGATACTCCTGGTGTCCCCCGAAGCAATGATCAGTCGGGCCAAAGGCGGGACTGGCTTTTCTTGTGCCTGGGCTTGAAGGGCAGAACCGAGGCTGAGGCCTGGAGCTGCAGCCACCTCTGCCTGCTGCTCTCTCAGCTTTTCACTCTGCAGCCCCAAACTGAATGTCAGACTTTTGCTTGCAGCTGGCCTCACACGGCTGCCTCTCGAGGGAGAGCCTGCCACGAGAGTGGGTCACATTTATGAGGTGACTCACTCTGGTTTGCTCGGTGCCCGTCTGTCTGAGGCGCCTGGTAAGATGAGGTTCCTTGTTTTCTTTTTGCCCCTCATCTTCAAATGTCTCTGGGTGCAGGTTGCACTGAGCTCCCTCTGGAGCAGCAGCAGTTATTGATGGGCTTCCTGGTCTCGAGGGATGCTCCTTCCCAGCTCCTGATGAAACAGGCACTGGGGTCATGCAAGGCAGGGTTAATTGATGATAACAAGGGAAGATCTTGGATTGGAGCTGCCGCAGAGTCATCCATTGCCTTTGTGTAGTTTCAGGAGAAAACATCCTTCTCTGAGGCTGTGCCAGGGCCTTGAAGAGTTTCCACTGACCAGTGGAGTTCCTTCCCTGGGTTTGTATGCAGGTAACTGAGGATGGGATTTCACAGCAGTTTTGGGGGTAGCACAGGTGGGTGGGAACTGCTGATGGATAAACCAGCAATGAAAACCAAGTGTGAAACCCAAAATCTGTTGTGCAGAGGTTTGATGGAGAGCAGGAACAGCTGCGAGCCAGCATGGCTCTCTGGCTCTGCTGACTTTCCTGGGATTCCCAGGAGAATGCTTGGATTGGTGTTAGCTGGAACCTGGAGCTGGTGCTGCCGGGGCAGAGGTGGTCTGGGGCACAGTGAACTCTGAATTCTGCTTTCTGTTACACAGACTATGTTTCATGCATCTGAATGTAGACTGAAACCCATGAATCCCACTTAGGATATTTATAACAGCCACATCTGAGTGGGTGGCTGTGGGAAGGGGCTGGAAGGAGCTCATGGGCAGGAGGTAGCTGACAGGTGATCAGAGGAAAACAAGCAATGAGAAGAAGTGAGATTCAGTGTCCTCACTGCAGAGCCTGGGTGACTGCAGTGATGGCACAGCCCTTCCCATTGGCTCTTTCCTCTCCAAATCACCGTTTAGACTGTTCCATTTTAAAATTCCTGGGCTAAAACCAAAGAAAACAAGAAAGCAATCACCCTAACAAAAAATCGGAGTGACCCCTCCCCTCAAAGGCAGCATGAACCATCAGCCAGGAACTGACTGATTCTGATTTATGGTTTCTTTATCCTGAGACAGGCAGGTAATGAGCTGGTGTTTGATCTCTGTGAGCTTTCCTGTAGCCCTGAGGAGATCAAAACAGGAGTAACTCTTTCTGATACCTGCATGCTTTCCTCCCCTCCCGCTGCTCCCGTGGTGCCGCACAGGCAGCGACTCCAGGGCGTGTCACTTCTGTGGAGGCCACAGACCCCCGACATGTCCCTGTGCTCGAGCAGCCCTGGGGCAGGGGGGCTCCCTCAGAGGTTCCCACACCTCTGCAAGCCTCAGACTCGCAGGTCCCCAGGGTGCCTGCGGTGTGGGGACACGGGGACATCGGCCCCTGCCCGGGTGGGGAGCGGTGGAGGATGCTGCGGGTCCGGGCGCTCGCCCTGCGCCCGAGGGAGAGGAGCAGGCGTGGGGAGGAAGGCAGGCGGGGGTTACCCGGTCAGTTTGCAGAGATGCTGCTGTAGCTCTTCTTGACGGGGAAGGTCAGCTGCCCCGACAGGTCCAGCGACAGCGCCTTGGGGTGCAGTGTCCGGCGCGGGTGCAGGGGGCTGGAGCCGAGCCGGGGCGAGTACAGCACCAGCAGCTCGGGGCCCAGCCCGGCCTCGGCCAGGAGCCCCTCGGGCCCGGGCTCCGTCCGGCTGCGCTGCAGGCGCGGCGAGGGCTGCAGGCTGTGCCGCTTGGGCGGCGGCGGGCTGTGGTTCTGGAACCTCACCGTCTTCACTTGCTGCAGCGAGAAGGGGGCCAGAGTCAGGTGGGAACAGCAGCCCCTGCCCGCCCTCCCCACTGTGCCCTGCTCTGCAGGACTGGGGGATGTGCCAAGGGGGCGGCTGGATCCTCTCCCGGGTACAGGATGCCTACGGAGAAGCCCAGGGTGGTGTGCAGTCGATGGAGGTGGAAGGGAGCCCCAGGTACCGGCTCAGCAGTGCTGGCTGGCGGCTACTGGAGACCAAGGAGAGTTGGTCCGAGAGCCATGGACCGAGTTAGGGGCAGGGAGAGAAGGGGAAGAGCAGGAGGCAGCACAGCACCAGGAGGTCCTGCCCTTGCAGAACCCACGGGCTCTCTCAGCTGATGCTGGGCTGCTTGGGAGCTCTGAGGTTGGCTGGGCTTTCATGGGCTTGTGGAGTGATTTGTGCACATCTTTGGGTACCACAGGAAGGGAAAGCTGTCACTAGGGCAATCTGCAGAATGATTTTACCTTAATGAAATTTCTCTTTGGCTGACACAGGGGAAAGAAATTCCCATTCCAAACAGCTCAGCCCAAGTGGCATGAGGGAGATCAGGGAGTTCTGCAAAGCTCTGCCTGACTCTAGGTCTGTGGCATTCGCTCATTCCCTCCCAAACTCCCAGGGACCTCCATGGGATTCTTGCCCAATTTAAGACCTCATCAAGGCCTGGAGATTTGCTTGTTACTGAGATTGGTGACAGGGACAGAGCCCCTGTAGCATCCTGCCTTTCTTCAGGGCTTAATCTGAACAGCTGTCTCAGCAACACAAACAGCTGATTTCTTAACGCATGTGCCAATCCCAGTGATTTCCATTGGAAGAAAACCTGGTGAGGATGGAGCAAAGCCCTCAGGGATTTGGCCCTGGTTGGTACTGGCTGACGCAGCTGGCTCCAAGGGGGCTGGGGCAGGGGGAAGTGCTGGCTGTACCTTCTCGGCGCTGTTGCGGGAGGTTTCTGGTTTCACCAGGATGGACGGTGGGGCTGACGCCGGCGGCTTTGGAGCTGCCTCGCTCTTCACCGGAGGGTCTTTGGCATCCAGGATCACCGAGCTGCACACGGAGGGGCTTCGGCTCTCCCCTCCCCTGAGCACAAGCACCGGTGAAGCCTCATGGGAGAAGTTTGGCCTCGTTGCCTCGTCCATGGCAGCTCCGGGAGGGATGCTGTGCAGGGTGGGGCTGGCGTGCGGGTAAAGCTGGAAGTGCTGAGGTCGCCCTGCAGCCGTGGGAAGGCGCCTGAGGGAGCCAGTGATCTGCACGGGGGTCCCTGCCTGCCCCGGCCTCTGCAGGGATCCGTCTGGGGAGCAAGGACCCGTGGAAAGGAATTTAGTCAGGAAGCCAAAACGGTACAGAGAGAACGAAGGGGCAGAGTGAGCTGTGGTTACAGCCCTGCACCAACAGCCCTGCTCACAGGATGCTGTGGGGCTGTAGCTCCCGGGGATCACCACATGCCCACCCCTGTGTGCTGGGACCGACATGCAACACTTGGACCAATTTCAAGTGTAAAACCACTGACAGTGGCCCCTGCCAGGGCACTGCCTGCCTCCAGCAGCAGCTCTGCTGCCAGTGCTGGGAAGACACCGCTTGGTTCCCCAGTTACTCTTGAAACTGTATTCCTAAACAGTGTGTATGAGCTTCCAGTCTCCTTGGAAAGAATATAACCACTGAGCTCTGCATAAAGCTTTACAAGGACTTTTTCCGTGCTGAGTCAACCCCCCTGGAACTCCCAAAGCAGCCAGAGTCCCAAGCAGGGATGAGGGACCATTAACTGCAGCAGCTGGTGTGGTCTGGGGGAAATGTGTCTGCCTTCTCCCTCCCAGAGCCCCCCCAGCACTTACTCTTCCTGGTGCTGCCGCGGCCGCGCCGCAGCGGCGCCGGTCCCACCGCGCTCCTCCCGGGGGACGGGACGGGCACGGGCAGCAGCACCGGCTTCAGGGCTCTGCTTTGCCTCGGGCCGTTTTCGGAGATGCTCCCTTGGGAGGAGAGCGAGGAGGTCGACAGCGTCCATGAGGTGTACAGGGAAGGCATCTTCGAGTCGGAGAGACTGGATTTCCTGTTGGAAAAGAAGGGTGAGAGCTGCTGACTGCCATCCCGCCTGGTGAGTGACCCCTGACCCGTGTCAGTACTGGGGATCCCTTGCCATGGTTTCTCTGTGGGAACAACAAGATCCCAAGTCCTACACGTTACCCCCTTCCCTCTGCGTGTGTTTTAGTTTCACATAAGAAAATCCAGACCTGAAGAGAGGAGTGACGTAGTTGCTGGGGAAGATGCCGACTCTGCCCGTGACGAGGGACATGCCCCGCAGCCACCCGTCCTGGTCCTTCCCAAAGACACGGACCCCTTCTCCCTTCTGCAGCTCCAGCTCATCGGGCCCGTGAGCCACATAGGAGTGCAGAGCCACGCACCTGGGGAGAGAGGGTGTGAGGGGAGGCAGAAGTGCCCCCGTGCAGGGTGGCTGGAGCACCCCAGAGCTCCGGGTTTAACCGTGCTGAGGCACCGGTGCCGCTGGCTGTGGGTGAGCAGCTGCTGTTTGCCCCGAGCCTCTTCAGTCAGTGCTGAACCCAGTACTTTGGTGCTGCTGTTTGTGGAGAGAACTTGCAGGGAAGAAACTGCCTGTTACCTCAGGCCAAAGGGGATATGAATAAAAGAGCCAGCAGGAATGGAGAACAAAGCAGGTCTGGAGGATGGTTTCTGTCCCAGAAGTGCCAGCCCAGGGTGACAAGTGTTTGGGGAGGAGGAAGCTGCTGCTCTGCACCTCGCACCATCAAAAACACCGATTAGGGCCTGACAAAGCACCTGTCCTAAGGCAAAAGAGCACAGGTACGGTGCACTGTCCAAGATAGCATCAGGAATACATTCTGCCTTTGAAACCAGAGGCCTTGGCTCCGCTTGCCTGGAGCATCACCCGGAGGTGTTGGACGCCCAGGGAAGGGCACCACTGACACCCATCGTCCTCCCCTTCTGCATTCTCCTTGATGGAACAACACCAGGACTGGAGCTGCTGCCACTGGAGGCTGTGGAGAATTAAGTGGACAGAGGATGTAGGAGGAGGTACGTGGCTCCACTCCAGGGCAGTGAGGGAATCAGACTAGGAATTAGTTTGAGATCCCCTCTAGACCTCTCTTTTGTGATTCTGGGATTGGAACCAAGGCACGAAGCTTTGTTCTCCACAGTGACCTACTTGTGAGCACACAGCAAAAAACAGCGAAAGAAAATGGTGCATTTTTCAAAACTTTTCCCTATTTGTTCTTTAAAAAACTTGAATTTGTCTCCAGTGTAACACATTTAATTGCACTGTTGTTGTTTTCAAGGAGAATGTGATCTGCTCCAAGCATCAATGAGTTACAGCCTGATACAGCAATTATCAGGTGTTATTTACAAAACAGAAACAACAGACCAGCCAGGAGCATTCCTACACAGATCTGCATTTGGATCCAAGATGTGTTCTGATCTGTCTGCCCCTCCTGGCTGGCAGGAGCAAGCTCAGAGTGAAGATACAGGAAATTACACCCCATCCCCCAAGAATTTCAGTTTCTTTACGTACAGGTAAGCTGGCACGTGGTGCTGCAGGTGGGGAAGGGTGACGATGGCTGCCGGGGGTCCCAGTGCTCCTGGTGCAGGGTAGTAAGAGGTGCTGACCTATGACAGAAAGGAAGCAAAGAAAACAAGGAATTATTCTGGTTATCAGCTTCTTTTAGCCATTGGAGGAACAGCTAAAAACATTTGACTGGCTTCACTCACCCTTCAAAAAAACCACCAAAGACATTTCAGAAAATAGAAGAGTCTGGAGCATTTGACTTAAGAAAAGACCAGGCAGTAAGAGGAAGGCTCAGAATCACAGCATCACTGAGGTTGGAAAAGCCCTCCCAGCCCATCGAATCCAGCCTGTGCCCCATCCCCACCCTGCCCCCAGCCCAGAGCCCTGAGAGCCACGTCCAGGCCTTCCTTGGGCACCTCCAGGGATGGGGACTCCAACACCTCCCTGGGCAGCCTCTGCCAGTGCGTGACCACCCTTTCCATGGAGAAATTCCTGCTGATGTCCAACCTGAGCCTCCCCTGGCACAGCCTGAGGCCGTTTCCTCTTGTCCAGTCCCTGTGCCCTGGGAGCAGAGCCCGACCCCCCCTGGCTGCCCCCTCCTGCCAGGGAGTTGTAGAGAGCAATAAGGTCTCCTCTGAGCCTCCTTTTCCCCAGGCTGAGCTCTCCCAGCTCCCTCAGCTGCTTTACTCGTGGTCCTTCCACATGGAGATGCTTTCCAGGGCACAGCTCGGTTGGACTGATGGTTCTCACCCTGTCCTTTAAGAATGGAGCTTGCTGGGACAGCAAAGCTGGGCTGTGGGGAGGCTCTGGGAGCAGTGAAGGAACAGGATAACCTTAACTTAGCAGCTGTGACTTCAGAGAGTCACACCTGAGCCCTAAACCTGTATCTGTTGTTAATCCCATGGATGTAAGATCCACTTGAGTGGGGAGATGCTCCTTTACCTCTCCTTGCACTTGGTGTTCTCTTATCCCTCTTCACTTGGCTTTGAGCAAGAAGAGTGCCTTTGATCTGTTCAAGGTACCTGGTGTTGCCTCAGGAACTAAAAGGAGTTTGGGAAAAAGGCATTTCAAGCCAAGGCTTTGAACCAGGAGGAGACTGTTGCATCTGCCGGGTGAGGACTGGTGTGATCACTGCTGTTTCACTTGTTTATTTAGCTCCAGCTGGGAGTACTGGCATTGCCTGAACACTAAATAAAGCAGTCCTTGCCCCAGTGATCTTTAATGACTATGGTTAATGCCATTTGCCATGTCTGTGGTGTCCCAGGGGCCCAGAGGCCACACCGTGGGCACACAGCAGAGACCCCTTGCTTGGGGGAGTGCTGGGGTGGTCCTTTCCCCACAGTCATTTTGCACCTGCAGAGCAGCACCAGCCACCATAATGTCCCCTCTGTGTTCTCGTAGGGGTCTTTGGTGTTCCAGGGAGGAACTGCAGCCCCATTTCTGCTGCTGAGGTAAGTGTGACTTGCGGTCACCTGCCAGGGCCAGAGGGTGACCCCCTGTCCCTGTCGTGCTGGTGAGGTCACGAGCAGCATGCTGGGCTGTTCCCATTCCCTGTCCCTCCTCATCCTGCAGCTCGGGTGATGTCCCTCTGCTGAGGAGGTCTCTGAGTTGAGGCGCGCACTGCTGGGCGTCCTCTGCCCATTACCCCCGACCTGCCTGAGGGTGTTCTTCTTCTTCCAAGTTTGGTTTTGTGGCCCTGGTGCTTGCTGGGTTCTGCAGGAAGCCCAGGAGGGTCCTGGCTGCCAAACATGTGGGTCTGTGCCAAGTGGACACGCTCTGACTCCTCCCTTTGGCCTCTGCCTTCCTGGCTGTCCCCGGTGCTGGCAGCACCGCAGCCCTGGGGGACAAGGAGGGGGCACTTGGTGCTGTGGAGGGAGGGCAGCAGTGGGCAGTCCAGCATCCTCGGGATGCTCTTCCGCTGAGCTGTCCCTTCTGCAGCACAAAAGGCACCCCGGGGTGAACAGCTGCCAGCAACAGCTCATTCCCACCTGGAATCCAGCACTGTGCAAGCTGGAAGGCGACAGCTGTGGCGTGGCGTGGCGTGGCGTGGCGGCAGGAGAGTGGCTCTGTCGGGGCAGAGCAGAGCTCCCAGCAAGGGGGGCAGCAGCAGTGTCCCGGGGGGCTCAGGGCAGCGGAACGCCGCCGCGCTGGGCTGTGGCCGGCAGTGGTGCTCTCCAGCAATGACCACAGCATCTTTAATGATGCAAACTGGGCCTTTCATCTCATCTTCATTTCAAATCTAATTTCTAGTGGTCATGTCTCCAACGCGGTGCTGGAGCACCAGCTTGGCGAGGACCTAAGGAAAAGTGACTCACCTGCTCTGGTGCTCTCCAGTAAATTAAATTAATTAAAACACTCCAGCAATTCCAGCTTCTGTCTTGGACCTGGAGTGGCAGGTCAGCTTCAAGCCATCTCTGCATTCCTCATATTATAGTACAGGCAGGATCAGACCAGGTGCTCACAAAGTTGATTGGAAATTATAACTCTGTTTTAATAATTATTATAATCAAAATGCTTGAAATTTGGGTATTTGGAGTTTCTTTTTCCTGAATTGGAGCAAAATGACAGCCTTTTGCTGGTTTTCATGATGGAACTGTGTTGAAATGTTCCCTTTTGGGTAGAAAGGTCCATGTTTTTCATCCCTGTGTTCACCTCTGCCTGGGAGCAGCTATCATTTAGAGCATCCTCAAAGCTGCCTTTGCATTTGCAACAGAGGAAAAAAGATGGAAAGAAATATTTTCCAGCCACATATAACTGATTTCAGCATTTGCTTTTGCTGATCTCCTGTGAGTACCTTACAAGACCTTGTAAGTACAAAGGGTTTAATTCCCTGCCTCTCCTGAAGTCCCTCTCTCACTCCATCTCTCTTTCTGGTGTGTTCCAGTGTGGTTCCCAGCCCTGCTGACAAGTCCCTGCCCAGGCTGTCCACGTGGTGCCTTGTGGGGAGGGAGGCCTCCCCATCCCATCCCATCCCATCCCATCCCGGGTGATGGAGCTCTTGGTGCCCTGCAAGTTCCACATCACTTAGTGCACAGAAAACCAGATGTGCCAGAGGGCAGCTGTGGGGTTTATCCGCTTCCTTCACCGAGTGGCAAAGCAGAGCAGCAGCTCTCGGACAGACGTTCTCTGACCCAGGGACTGCCAGGCCCAGGGAATGAGCTCAGCTGTGACTGGGAAGAGATCCCCGTGGTGCAGCGGGAGGGTGTGGGTGCCCCGCTGCCCTCGCCCCACAGCCGCTTGCACAAGAGGCACATGCACAGACACGGCCACCACAGCGCTGCAAACTGGTTCTGAGCCCGGCTTGGCACCACCAAGGGCAAGGAAGAGCCGGAGGAGGAGGCTGGGGCAGTGCTGGTTATTCCCTTTTATGGGCTGAAATGAGCCCGACCTGCTCCGTGGTGGTGGGAATGCCAGGCAGGCCGGTGGTGTTGTGGGGAGCCCTACAGCTCCCCGGCACAGCCCCTCTGGCTTAGCTTGTCCAGCTGGGCACTGCTGTTGGCCGTGCCCGGGGTGCAGCCCCCCTCAGCCTCTCGGGTACCCTGGCAGTGCCCACCTGGGCTTGCAAAGGAATCTCAGCTTTGCAGCTCAGTCACTGCAGCCCAGAGCCAGGGATGGAAAGGGAAAGCTGCATCCTGTGCAGCCCCAGGAATAGGACAGATTTCCCCACAAACCTCTGGGAGTAATACTATCGTTTGAAAGCAAGGAAATTCCAACCCTTCTAAGGCCAAACTGTGGTGTGTTCCCTCTCTTGTTTCTGCTGTTGGCAGTAGTTCACACTGAGACTTTTGGGTAAGATCCCTTCGGGGGTATGAGACATGATACAGCTTCAGTTGAATTATGGAACTACTGGAAGACTTCATTTCCCCTCCATAACCCAGGATCTCACATCCCAGCTCTCTGCAGGCTGGTGCTCCGTACAAAGTGTTACTGCCTGGACATGGACTGCCAGGGGCTGGGTGATTGCTTTACAAAATGTTGGAGCAACCTGGAATATGAAAGATAAATCTGAACAAACCCCTTTTTCTCCCATTTCAGATCTCGTGAAGATTCTGTACTCAAATCTTTAGTCAGAGTGGGAAGAAGGGACGAGACACTCCTGCCTCGGGTGGATAAAGTCCAAAAGGTCTGTCTGTGTTTACCTCTCAGCCCCAAATTCAGCGTGTCTCAGGATGGTCCTGGTTTAGGCTGCAGACCGGCCGCTGCCTTACCTGGAGAGGGCTCCCGTAGGGAAGCTCGGCTTTCTCGCTGCTCTGGGTGGCCACGGTGGGGTTGCTGGAGCTGATGAGCACAGGGGAGCTGATCTCCAGCGCCGGGCGCTCGGCGGGCGCGTGCACCATCCGGTTCAGGGTGTTGAGGGCCGTGGTGATGGAGAACTGCCGCAGGCTTTTCCGTCTGGAGTCGGGCACCTTGGGGAAAGCCGCCGAGTCCGCGGCCTTGGCCTTGGGAGACGCCGCTCGCAGGGATGCGCCCCTGAACTGGGGGGACCAGTGGCTTTTGGTGGCCTGCAGGAGCTGCCGAGCGGGGGTGCTCGGCTGGAAGAGACAATGGGAGACGTGATGGCGTTTCAGAAGTTACACCTGGCACAGCCCCCAACTGCTCCCTGTCCCCTTTCCCATTTGGCAGCAGAGCTGCTGGCAGGGTTCAGGAGACATTACAGGGGATCTTTAAAATCTTGGGACAGTCATTTCATCTATTTCCAGTGACAAATCCTGGGTGTAAAACTCCTGATTCAGAGCTGACAGTAAAATTAAGATTGGTTTGAAAAGCGTATTGCTGAGACAAGGGGTTACTGAGGCTTCCTCCGATACGTTCCTTGTCCAAGGCTTTGTCTGGCAGAGGTACAGGGAGAGCTGGTGGCTCTCTCACAGTACTTAATAACTCTGAATTAGAAGGAATGTTTGGACTCATCCCCCTTTCCCCCTCTGTGCTGACACATGTGAGTGCCTCTTGCAGCAGGACACCCAAGCCCTGCAGCTGACGGCACAGCATGGGCTTGTAGAGGCCCTTACTGATGGTGGCATTCCCAGCAGGATTAGATCCACCCAGTTCCGTCTCTGTCAGCTTGAACATTCATGGCTCGATGCTGCTTCCATTGAAAAAAATCCTGGCTTGTTAAGGATTGGGGTTAATGAGGGAGAGGCAGGTCCTGAGTTTGCATATGGGCAGTGTTCACACAGTATTTCTTGGAAACTGCTGATCAGGGTGCTAATAGCAAAGGGCATGTGGTGACAATGTTTTTCACCATGATGGGTGCCAGAGGAATTAATCATGATTTACTGCTGACATTAATGAATTGCAAAACTTGGAGACTCTCACCCACTCGTGGGAGGCAATGAGCTTGATGCCCAGGAGACTACGGCAGGAGAGGTACAGGTGGCTCCCAGGCTTTGTTATGTTACAGCAGGGGTTGTTTCCACATTTCCCCCCTCCAAAGTAAGGTTTAAAACCCACCGTATGTGCGTAGATATTCACGTGCCATGGCCATGTCATTTCTGTGTGTGATCAAACTCTAGCCTAAGCTGGAAACACTTCTCTGCGTCTCTAAAGATCAGGGGTCATGAAAAAATGGGGCACAAACTGCATGTCAGAGCTGGGAGAAGCCTCACGTCTCCTACAGTAGCCCTACCTTTGCTTTCTCTAGAACTAATTTCTAATTCCTTAGTGGCTCTATGTGTCCCTAACTAACTTGTGTCTGTTAATGCCAGACTTGAATAAGTCATTACTGAAGCTAAAATGATTTCATTAAATGGAAAGACATTTAAAAAAATACATTAGAGCTTCAAATAAGATGTTTTGCTTGTGTCCTCCTATACCACAGCCACAAAGCAGAGCTTGCTGTAATTATGGGCATTACAAGTATTAATTTTATTTCTAGGAATTGGTGCCGGTGCCATTTACACCCTGCATCTCAAGCTAAACTGCACAACACAATTAATGTCTAGACCAGTGCTAACAAAATCCGCCGGGGAGAGGATGGCTGAAAGGTCTCTGGAGCACCGGGGCCGCCGGGAATGCCGCCTGCGACGCGCTGAGCTGGCGCCGGCCGAGGCTGGGGGCCACCCGCATCGCTCTCTGGGTGCTCCTCGTCACCCTGTGTGCCCACGGGGCCATCGGAGCGGGTGTTTAACTGCTGGCAGCAGTGTCTGAGGCGGCTTGGGAACCTTGCTGACACCTGCGAGGAGCTCCCGAGGAGCTGGGGAGGGGCAGAGCCCCGTGTGCGGTCGGGGAGCAGCCGGCGGCCGAGCCGTGTCCCGGTGCGGCGGGTGGTACCTTGTGGAAGGTCAGGCCGTCCTTGCTGTCCGCCTTGTCCCGGCTCCGCAGGTCGAGGCTGTAGAGTGGGCGGGGCAGGGGCAGGTGCTTGATGACCTGCACGGAGCTGGCTGGGAAAACGCCGCTGACGCCGTTGACCTCGCCCAGGTACCAGTTCTCGTCCAGCTGCCGGAGCAGCGCGATGGTGTCCCCCTTGTTGAAACGCAGCTCCCCGGGGTTGTGCCCGCGGTAGGTGTACAGGGCTCTGGCTCGCGGGACCTGGGGGAAGAGAAACAGCCCCTGCAGTTCGTCCGATACAGACAGAATTCCCCAAAAGCAGACGTAATTAATGGGAAAAATGTGGAGGTCTAAGGCTTAAGCATGCATTTATTAGTATTAACTACCCACATCCTTTCTTGATGGATTTTGCTAATGAAGACAAGCTCCCAAATACTTATGCTAAGTTTGTATCAAGATGAAAAGCCGGCTGAACTTGTTTAAGAATATTAAGAAACAGTTAAGGCTTTCAACTAGTCTTCCAATGGGATCTTATTGCCTGCTATAAGGGCTCCTCCAACACAATGTCCATTTTAATCACCCAGGTATTTCTATTTCAGAAGGACTGGAGGTCACAGCCAGCATCCAGCTGACCTGATGGCTGTCACCTGCCAGGAGAAGGCAGCAGAACAAGGTGAGTGCAAGTTCTGCACTCCTGTGGTTCTCTCCCTGCTTCAACACATTTGGCTGTGGGCTTATTTCAGCATTTTCCTGGGTTCTAGGAAGAGGTGGCTTAATGTCATTGTTGTTGCAGTGCAATTTGACATAGAAGAGATATGCCAAAACCAGAAGAGATGCAGAAACTTTACCATCTTGACACCCATCAAAATGAAATTACAAAGTTCCCTTAAAAGAACTGCAGTGCTGAGTCCTGTGTGTGCCAGAACACTCTGGGGCGCTCCTGTCCTCCCTGCAGCAAGGGCTCCCAGGCACAGTTCAGCCCTGCATTTTGAGGGGATAACCCAGGTGCTGAGCTCCACCCCTGGCCTCTTAGCTGGTGGCACAGCTGCATGAGCTCCATGCCGGGAAGCTGGGATTGTCTCCAGCTCTAGAGCCTTGAAGTGCTGGTGCCCAGGACAGCCAAGGACAAGAAGGTTTTCAGCTGCTTCCTCACTGGTCTCTGCGGGTCTGGATTGTCCTTCTCTTCTCTTTAGAGGCTGCCAAGTGCTGTGGCCTGGTGAGTTGGACTGTGGCCTGCAGTTTCTCCAAGCCACAGTCACCCCCTCCTGCTGATCTCGCAGGAGATGGTGCTTCTGCACCAGTGACACATCCTGGCTTTTCCTGCCTTTTCCTGTGGATTTCCCCAAGCCCACCATGTCAGTGCCCAGAGCTCTGGCAAGACTCCTGCAGAGCTCCCTCCTCCTCAGCAACTTTTGGGACATAAGGAAGGTGGAAGTGAGAAATTCCATGTTAGTTTCCAGAAGTATGGAAAAGATTGAATTTCCCATGGAAATTGTGAAGTTTTAGGAAAGAAGACGTCTTCTAGCATTCCCAAACACTGATGCCTGGTAGGGAAAAGGAATCAAGAAAAGAAAAATTTCATGTACTGCTTCTACTTCAAAGCCTTTGGAATGGGAAGCAATTAGTTTAATGTTTGGTTCTAATTAACTCATTCTGCCTCTTAATGTATGCTCACGGTAAACACACGCGCTTGGCTCAGTGACACTGACAGCACATTGCTGGGAAAGAAGAAATGGGGAAAGTGAGGCTCAGGCTAGTGTTGCTCTCCATCAGATCCAAGGGGAAACAGGGATCATGTCCATGCCAGGGCCACGGGGGCTCCCTGCAAACACACACCCGGACGTACGCGCTTTCCCGTGAGGAAAGCACACCGTGGGAAGGAGAACACGGCAGCAGTTCTCCTGCAGAACCACTGAGGGACAGACTCGCTGGGGTTACACAAGGAGGAGGAGCACAGACCTCGGATTGCCTCAGGAGCAACCAGAAAACAAACAGGACTCTTGCAAAGTGCGAGAACAGGGCTTGGGAAGGAGGAGCACCAATGTCTGGGATGTGAGGGAACGGCAGGATACAGCAAAACATTAAAGGCAGCATGAACAAGTTATGGAAATATATTAAAAATAAGAGAAACTCTGAATTGAAATGCATGCCTGGTGCTAACTGGGAACAGGCAGCAAGCAACGGAGTGCTGAGAGTCTGGAATATTCTTTCTTTGGCAGGCAAAGGGATGAGACAGCAGGGCAGACTGGGACAAATACCTAAAAACCAGGTGCGACAGGTGTGTTTGTGGTGCTAGGGCTGGCTGAACACATCCCTCCACCTGGATGCACAGATGGTTGAATGAATGAGCTCTTTCTTCCTCTAACCACACTCACAACTTTCAGTTCTTCATCTTCTCCTTAATCCTTTCCTCCCACTTTTCAGGCCTTTTAAGTCTCCCAACCCAAACTGGCTTTTTCCAAGATCTCTTGATTTTGCTATTAAAAACTTTTTTGAAAATTTTGTTTGGCTGCTCAGATACTGAGACAAAAATATCCCATTGATTTCTCAGCTTTCTTTAGGACATAAACTAAGCCTTTATTTACCCACAGAGAGCAACTCATCTGGTTTTTACTGTACAGGCCCATCGCAAAATAAAGCTGCAAGCTGAAGACTTCAGAAAGACATTCAGAGTCCCTGTTTTTTAGCGTGTTCATAGGGTGTAGGAAAGAGAAAGAAGAACACGTGAATCCCCCTGCAGCAGCCAGGGTGCTGGGGCTGGGGTCGGGCAGCAGAGCCCCCCGGGTGGGTGGCCAGTCCCAGGGCCATCACTCTCCTGCAGCTGCAGATCTGATCTGATCCAATCCCTGTCTCAGCTTGGGCTGCTTTCTGTCCACTCTTGGGTGTCCCAGATCCTCTGCAAGGGATCTGTTTTGCTTTATTTAAAGTAGGTTAATTGCAAAGGCAGAAACTGGGGTGCTAATTAACCCGGCGATAAAGACAAGGAGTGCCTGGAGGTGGCTCGCTCCAGGCTGAGGGCAGAGGGAGAGGCGTTCTTGGGCCCGAACGTTGTCCTGGGCAAGGGGAAGGAAGGGCCTGCTTTGTTTTGATGGAGTCTTCTCCCGTTAGCACGTCCACTCGCTTTTTGTTAATCCAAAGGAGCATCTCATTTTAGCGGGGAGGTAGTGGCAGCAAAATACTCAGCCAAGTATTGCACACACTGGCCAGTCGCTAGTGCAGCCTTGGCATCCATCTGAACATCCCGTTGGGAAAACACTGGGAGCAGCTCTGGGAAAAACTCAAATAAAGGTTGCTGAAAATTTGTGTAAGAGTATTGCCGCCCAGTAGCAGAGAGAGAGAAACTACAGCAAAGAAACCCGTTTTCTGGGTGCCTGTAACTTTTTTCAATGCTGCCTCATTTCTTCTGATTTTGCGCTCTGTTTTCTCCTCCATCACACCTCAGTGAGACAGCACCCTGCTCCTGCCAGGCCCAGCAGGTACCGCAGGCAGCCCCAGGAGGCCCCTTGTCCCAGGGCTGCCTGCAGAGACCGCGGGAGAGCCCCGGGGAGAGAAGGCAGCAGGTAATGCCAGGTGTGGCACCAGAAACCCCCTTGCTGCAGCACCATCTCTGGGGGAGAGGCTTTTCTCTCCTTGACCACTCTGCCAGCACGGATGGTCATGGCAGATGCACCTCAATGCTTTGTCCCCATTCTCAGTGCATTTGAGGCCAATAAGGGAGAAAAGATTTTATTTTTTCACTATTTTTGGCATTTGGCATCAGTTGTGCTGGGCAGCCATCCAATGCCTCTGAGTCTCCCTCTGCACAAAACAAAGAAGCAGATTAAAAATATGTACGTGTGTGAGGAAGCAACTGGGAGCATCTCTTCATAGCAGGGAAATGCACTCTGTAATTACCCAGAACGAGCTGGTTATAACTCCTCACCATTGGCAGCAGGGACTCATGTAAGACCCGTACTCAGAGCATGGGAATTCACCAGAAGGAGAAGGAGAAGCAGCATGTGAGGCTGGCTGGGGTGGGAATCATTGGAAGCAATGGCAGGAGCCCCAGGAAGAGGAGAGGCTGCTGATGGAAGCTGGGAATGCCTGTAAACCTTGTCCCAGGCAACTCCCTTTAAAACCACCCCGAGGAGCAGCACAGCCCTGTGGCCACACCAGCTCTGCAGGACCAGATGGAGCCACAGCCTGGATACCCCAGGGGAGCGTGAGGCTGAGGCCACGAACGTGTCTGCACTGGGACCCACTGCCCCCTGCACCCACTTCCAGGCACAGCTCAGTGAGACACAGCCGGTGACGCTGGGTGGGACCCTCCTGTGCCCCCGATGCTCTGACTTCACCGGTATCACTGACTGTGTGGATGGACATGTGGGATGAGCGACGTGTGGATCCTTGGGACAGCTCATTGCTCTGGGTGTCCAGAGCTGCCTCCTTCTGATTTACTGCCACTGCCTGATGCAGTGTTGGACCTGGCCCCCAAACTTCAAACCTTGGCAGGTGTCCTGCTGACTCCAGTGCTGGGGATGCTGCTGGCAGAAGGATCAGGAATGGCCTCAGATGGGCTTGGATTGGTGTTTTCCCAGCTTAGATTTTCCTAACGCCATGCAGGGAATGCCCTGGAGCGGCTCCCTGCTGTGCCCCGTCCCTCGAGGGCACCCACTGCCCCAGGCCTGTGCTCTCCTGCCCCTCCAGCCAAATGTCTCTGCAGTAAAGCCCAAGGGACTGATCTCAATCTGGGTTTCATGGGAGTTGCCCCATGGGAGGCCATCCTTTTTCTTCCCAAGAACCTTGTGCAGGAGACAGGACAGCACTGGGCAGTGTGAGTACCTCACCTGGAGGCAGACAGTGACTCCAAGACAGATCTGAGGGCACAGCCCAGGCCATGCTCCTGATGAGCTGTGACTTACACACTGAGCCTGGAGAGCTGGGTTTTACCCACATGCTGACACCAAAGGACACAGACACACTGACTTATCACGGAGGTGATCAATAACATCTCCATCCCGATTACTGAGAGCTGCCTCCAGCATCCTGCCATGACTGCCCGTGTCTCCATGGGATGAATGAGCCCCATCACCTGCTTTGTGTGCTCAGCTAGCACAGTTCAGGGCTCTGCAGGATCCAGGTGGATGAAAAGAGCTATTTGAATGTAAATTAATTGCCATTACAATTCTGTTTTTCTGCATTTCAGCAGAGGAGATAACTTCAGCCTTGTCACAGAGAACAAAACCTTCAAAAGTGAACTTGTCATTTCAATCTCTTCATATAATTACATTCTGAGGATTCAGACAGTTGGGTGGCTTCTGCATTATTTCTCCCCTGAGGAGGATTGTTCCCATCTTCCAAGCACATGCAGACTGTGTGCACCAGGGAGAACAAAGCCAGTTCCTCCTGCTCACACCAGCCCTGGAGCTGCCCCATTCCCTCCTGGACCTGCTGGAATGGGAGGCGAGCGCTGGCCATGGCTAATGCTGGTGGCCACCTGCTCCTGAGGCAACTGGCCATCACGGGGGGATGCTGGAGATGTGAATTGCATGGATTTAGCTGGTTTTGTGCTGCTCCATCTGCATGGCTGTAGCTGCTGGGGTGCTGGCAGCAGGACTGGGAGCACTTACCCCCTCTGCTAACTCACAGCCCTGTGAAAACACTGCACTGAGGCTCACACCACTTCTGAACGTGGCCTCTTGTAGTTCTGGCTTTGTAATGTAAACGTGACATGGAAAAGGGGGAAAATGGTTAAAAAAACACAGAGCAGCTCCACGTGTGGAGAGGAATGCAGGAGCTGCTGAGCAGCCTCGAGGGGAATGCCTGGCCATGTGTTGGTGAGGTCCCCATGATCCCCAGGAGAACAGAGCTGGATCAGGCTTCACTCTGCCTGTGTGAAACACCGGAGAGATTCAGGTGGGCAGGACAGGTGCCCACACAGGGCTGGAGCTGGGCCCGAGTGGGGCTTTGCTCCTGGGTGCTGGCAGAGCCACAGGGGTGCAGGGAGAGCAGGGACAGGTCTGTGAGAGGAAAGAGGGGACAAGGCAGGGGGATGAGGGTGCTGGGGCCCAGCAAGCTCAAGCTGCAGTGTCTGCACGAAACCTTTTGACGCCTCTTCCCTCGCTGCTGCTGTATCAGATGTGTCTCTGCTGCTGTCAGCAGTCCCGGGCAGTGGTTAAGTTGTGTGTCATGGGTTTAAGCTTCTCAGAAAACAAACTGTGTCAGCCCTTGGCGTGCCCAGTCATGATGCTCTGCCTCAGCACCACCGTTCTCAGAAGTGGCTGTTTATTGTGCAGGGAGGAAACCTGCATCCTGCTGCCTCCTCCGGCTGCTCCCGAGCCCTCTCCCTGCTGCTTCAGTGCCCTCCCTGTGCTGGCAAAGGAAGCGCTGATGTGGCTCCTCAGCCGCCGCCGCCAGCCCTGGGCAGTGCGGCCACCTCTGCCCGTGGGCAGCGGGCCTGGGCGCTCTGCCAGCCGAGAGGGCGCTGGCAGCAGGAGGGCCCTCACCTCTCCCAGGACAGCTGCTCCCTCCAGCCCTGGCACACCGCAGAGCTGCACGGGAGCGTGCCTCCTCCCCACCCTGCCCTCCTGAGGGAAGATGACAAACTCAGGCCAGTGGCCAACTCCATCGACCCAGGGACAGTAGGCAGGGACCAGCCAGGAAAATGTGAGAAGAGGAGGACTCAGACTTTGAGGCTCCTGGCTGACCACGGCAGTGTGCAGGTGAGCTCGCGGAGGAGCCCTGCTGTGCTATTCCTGACTCGCCATCTGAGCCTGACTCATTGCCGTGGAAACAAATTAAACACTTTTATGTGTTTGCAGCTTGCTACCGAATTTTGTAAAGCCAGGGACACTGGCTCCTGCTGTTGGCTGTGGAGGTCTTTTGGCTTTCCACCACCCCAGCTACTGCCCAGGAGTGCCCCGTCCCTGGTCTGTTGCACACACAGCTTTTGGGGGGTGTGTTGTCCATCACTCTATGGTTGAGGGGACCCCACTCTCTTTGCAGTAGATAAAAGTGCTAAAACTGCATGCAAAGGGACAAAAGATACACACCCATGTCCTGCACAAGGTGCCACCAGCACTGTGGGAGCAGCTCCCAGTTCTGTTAGAATGAGACAAACCCTGACGGGACACAGCAGTGGAGGAGAGTTGGGACAAGTCCTTTCTCCAGAAGGGCCATAAGACCACACAGAATTTTGTAGCCAGACGAAGCATCTCCATGTCCACACACCCACTGCCCCCAGCAGCTGTGGGGCCGAGGGCCCTCGGGTGGGAAAGGAGGCAGCACCACCACCTCAGGCAGAGGCGGGGCTGGGCAGCACCCACGGGTGTGTGACGTCCCCACAGCACTTGTCCAGCCCAAGGGGATGTGCCACACGTTGTGAGGTCACTGCTGTGACTGCACAGGAACTGCTGGGGGTTTGGGGAGGGTGGGCATGGGGGTTGGCTCAATGAAGGGGCCAGGAAATGCATTTACCTCTGCTGGGTGCAAACATGGAGTTTGCTTTGAACAAGACTTCAAGAAGCTCCAGAAATCCAAGTCCCGTCTGTCAAATCCAGAAAGGAGTTGGAGATGATTCTGGAGGAGAAGAAAATACCAAGACGCAGGCACTATCTATAGACGTCCGTGTGAAGGTGGGACGTTGGAGTGCAGAGTATTTTTATCCCAATAGAGGTGTTATCTGTCTATCTCCCATGAAATGCTGGAAGGGGGTGTTGAGCACTCAGTTCATGCAAAGAGAAAATAGCCCAAGTCACAGTTAAATCTGCGTGGTCTGTGTTTTCCTAAGGCAAGCTGTCATACTCAGAACTTTTTTCCTCTGGCTCACTGTCCCATGTTTGTTGCATGACAGAGTTCAGCACCCAAGTAGCTGTTTGGTGGCCTGGATGGAGCTCTGCCGTGTGCAGGGTGCAGCTGGGTCATCCACGCCCCGGAGAGGGGCGGGAGGTTCCTGCACACCTCAGCACACACGGTCTGCTCCTCACCAGCTCACCCTGCGGCTGCAGCCAGCTCAGGAGGAGCTTCAGCACAAGCTGTAACCACACCTGGCACATGCCAGGGGCGGTTCCTGAGAGTTCAAAGGCTTCGGCGTGGTTTATGTACGCATACACCTCCCAGCAAGTCCTTTAATTCTTAAATTCCAGACAGTTTATTATCTGGAGATCCTGAAAATCCAAAGTCTTGTCCTCTCTGCGTTGATGCTCAAGACCTGATGGCCTGGCCCGAGGTGCCGGGAGAGCTGTGGGGCAGTGGTGGGGCTCAGAGCCGGGGGCTCCTCGGCCAGGCCCTGGTTACGCACGGACAGGTCCACGTGCACAAAGCCAGCACGTGCCCACACCACGTTAGCTCGTAGGAAGTGGATTCAAAAGGGATTTAAATGCCAGCAAATAAATAGCTTGGGATGGGCTGTAATTAGAAAATTCCCTGTTTTTTAACAACTGGCTCTGGGAAATTCCTGACTGAAAACAGAGTCCTGTATTTGTGCAAATCCAGCAGCTCTGTGGGGGCCTGCTTGCTCTTCCTGCTCAGAATGAGAGGAGCTCTTGGCTTGCTGGGTGACAAGGGATTGGTTTTACTTTTTGCCTTCATGGATGCTCATGAGCATGAAGAGCAAAGAGCTGGCAAGGAAACATCTCTGCTGAGAGAGAAACTTTGATCAAACTTGTGATTTTCTCAGCTCCAAGGAGTAAAGGAAGTTTATTTATAGAACTGCCTTGGTAAAACCACATCCTGGCCCCTATCCTGCTTTGGGTGGTGGCTCTGGCTGCAGTGCTGTGTGGAGCACATCACTCCTCTTTGCTTTGTAGCACAAGCTGATGGATAGCATTGGGGTAATTAGCAGCCCTTGCAGATTGGGGCAGTCTGGCTTTGGGGAGCACACGACCTCTGCTGCAGCGGCACATGGACACTGCAATTCCCAGAACCCACCGGAGAGCTGTGGTGGGAAGAGCAGCACTGCAGGGGAGCTGCTCTCGCTGTGTTTTCTGACAAAAAGTATCTGCTCTGAGGTTCACACCCTCTGGAGGTCTCTCTTACTGCTTCAGGTGAATACCCTGGAACTCAAGCATTCCATGGGGTAGGGTGATGACAAGGCACCCTCATCACTGTCTTGTCTTTGCACTGCACAGGCCCTTCCAAATGTGTCCCTGCTGTGCTGGGTGATGTGCTGCTGTCACCGAGTGCCGGCTCAGGGGAGGCTCCAAATCCATGAACATCCCACTGGAGCACCCAAAGTAACGGCTGGTCCTGAAAACCACCAAAACCAAAACGTGACTAATACCTTGCACTCTCCACCTTGCAGCAGAGGATTCCAAAGTGTTTTATAATTGAGTTACTAATTAAGTCTAAGAGTATTTCAGTGTAACATGTTTTATATCCCTTCCCAGAGAGGCACAGGAGCTCAGAGGGCTGTCCCAGTGCCAGGGAGCTGGCCGCTTGCTGGCTCTGCTGATTCCCAGGAGTTTGGTCTTCAAATTGGTCTTAAAAGCTCTTGGGAATTGTAGACTGATGGATGTTGCCATTAGGTATCAGGAGCAAGTTCCTACCTGTCCAGGGAACCAGTTAAAGAAATGTGAAATGAGTGAAAGAGAAGAAAACCAGACAAGAGTATTTGTGCTCTTTTATCCAGGGCCAGGGTAGTCCAGTTGGAAAAACTACAACTTTCTCCTTGTCAGCTGGAATGCTGCCCAGGATGGCAGTGACTGAAACCTGTCACTGTGGGATGGTTTGTACCTTGCATGAATGGCACCAGCAGCTCCTGCAGCTCCCTGGAGAGCTGGGGGCTCCCAGCAAGGGTCTCACTGCTGCTACAGCCCCGCAGTCAGAGCAGGGTCCCTATGGACAGAGCAGGGTCCTTGTGGACGCAGCAGGGTCCCTATGGACAGAGCAGGGTCCCTATGGACAGAACAGGGTCCCTGTGGACAGAACAGGGTCCCTGTGNCAGAACAGGGGTGGATGCAGCAGGGTCCTTATGGACAGAGCAGGGTCCCTATGGACGGAAAAGGGTCCCTGTGGACAGAGCAGGGTCTCTGCAGTGGGGTCTGCCACCGAGCCATCAGCAGCCCAACTCTCTGCCGGGGCCGTGCTCACCGCCCGGTGCTGCAGCCAGGAGAGTGCTCCGAGCTGGGCCGTGTCACCCACCCGCCCCTACCCCTACCCCTACCCCTACCCCTACNCTACCCCCGGCTGTGCTGTGGCCTGGCAGCCTTCCCGGGAAAGGGACCCGGTGCCTCTGGCTCAGGGCCACGCTGCCACACGCTCCAGTGGGAGCGCCTGACAGAGGAGCTCCCGAGGGATGCCTGGTTTTGGTGTGCGACCCATCCAGACCCCTGATCTCCACAGAGATTCCCGGGGCACACGTGCCAGCTCGTAGCCGCAGCACACAGCAGCACCCGCCCGGCCCCGGCGCAGGGGACAACACCCGTCCGGTGCCTGCCCGCACCGTCCCCGCTCTGTGGTCTGACCAACGCTCTGCGACACAGCAGCCCCTCCAGCCGAGCTTCGGAGTGCTGTGGAAAGGTTCGTAGAGACATTGTATGGAAGAATAGCTCAGGTGGGAGAAATCCAGGAATATAATGTGGGAAAGGTGAGGCCACAACTCTCTACCCCAAATTCCATCCGAGCCGAGCCCCTTTAACAGGTCTAATATCATGTCTTCATCATTCAAGAAAAGCTTTTGTATTGCTGAAGAAAATGACAGAAATAACTTAGAATTTTAAAATTAGCCTAGTAACTCATCCCTAGGTACAGTCAGTGAGTGAGTCAAATTTAATATTTTTAACTAGTGAACCTCCCAGTACTTTGGAAGGAACAGCAGCGTAATTGAACACTCTCCTTCCTTTCCAATGTGGGGAAACCGAGGTGCAGCTGCAGAAATACCTTCTCCACCTCTAACAGTTAGAGCTGTGCAATTTCTGACTTAATTGCTACCAGTCAAAAGCAGTGTATTGCCCAAAAGTCAAAGCACTTGAAATGCCCTCAAAAGCCAGGAAGCACCTGAAAACTCTGGGGGGAAACAGCTGCTGAGAAGTTTTTTCTAAGGAAAAGGGCAGGTTGGCTTTGTCTCAGCCTGGGAGTCAATTCCATTTCTGCTGCGATGAACTCGAAACTGTCCAAAATGACACAGAAACAGCAGCCAGATTTGCAAACAAAACACTCACTCTCACTTCAAACACTCTGCAGTGCTGCTAACAGAGAAGGTTCCTGGCTCTGGGCACACAGCAGTAAGCTTTCTATGCTCATGGACAGAAGAAAGAATGTGGACCCTCCTTACCCCTTCCATGTGGATCCTGGGGTTCGTTGTCAGCCGGTGCTGATGCAGCTGCAGCCCCCTGGGGACTCTCCTGATGGAGGCAGGGGAGGACAGGACCCCCGACCTCTGGATCGAGCCAAACCTGGTGATGTTTTGTCCACACCTGACTCCATCCAGGAGGCGAATGAGGAGCAGGTTGGAGGGCAGCTGCTCAATGCTGCACAGGACGAGGGTCCTGCACTCCGGGCACCGGAGCTCCTTCTGGGATTTCAGGATTCTCTGCAGACAGGGCTTGCAGAAAGTGTGCTGGCACGGCAGCACCTTTGCAGTGGCGTCGAGCTTTTCAAAGCACACGGGACACTCCAACAGGTCAAGGAGAGCCAAATCATCATCCATCTTCAGTGCAGAGCTCCTTCAGGAGCGCAGCCGGAGCCATCCACACCCCACATCCACCGGAGCCGGCTGAGACGCCTCGCTGAGCCTGCGAGAACCAGAGCCGGGCTCAGGCAGCTATCCTGCACGGAGCAGAGCTGCACTGCTGGAGTGTGTAACGAAGCCACCTACATCCAGAGCTGTGCCTCACCAGCCAATCTGCAAACTCACAGGCTGCGCCTGCAGCCCAGTTTGCAATGAGTCACTCCTGACTCAGTTGGCGCCGGGGGCAGGAGCCCCAGGTCCTGCTCGCCAGGCAGGGGGTCCCGGGGCTGGGCAGGGGGAGCTGAGCAGGCCGGGCGCTCCCCCGGCGCCGTGCGCAGGGCAGGCTGCAGCGCTCCTGCTGCGAGCATCAGAACTGACACGGCACGAAAAAATTCACCAGCTCAGGAGATGAGAGTCCCCGATAAACATCAGACCGGACCTGTTTGTGCTCGGCTCCGGCTGCGCACATCCCTCGCACACCTACACGCCGCCTCAGTTCCCAGATAGTCCCAGCCTGGCTCACTACCTGCCTGTTTCCACAGCAGTTCTATAAAATCCTTCAAACGCCACCACTCGCCGGGGGTACCTGGCAGGGCCGCGGGTCGCTCCGCGGTGCCATCCTCGCCCCGTTTGGCTGCCTCAGCTCGCTGAATCAGCCCCAAGCGATTATTCCTCCCACAGAACCGGAGTCGCCCAACCTGTTCCGCTCGCCGGCTGCGCTGGCCGAGGCCGGGGCACAAACCCTGGCGGGTTCAAGCCTGGGCTTGCAGCGGCCGCGTGGCCCCGCGGCACGGACGGGACGCCCTGCGCCCACCGCGTGCTGAGCGGCCGAAGGCAGCCCCGGCCCCAGGAGCCGGCCCCAGGAGCTGGCATGGCCCTCCTGGGGGGAGCGGCGTGTGCCAGAGCCCATCCGCACCCGGCTTCCAAACAGGCGGCAACCGCTCGGGCCTCTCATTCCTACGGATGCTCACCTCGACAGCACCCGCTCTGTGGGACAAGGGGGGACCCAGCCAGAATTGGCAGGGCGGGGCTGGCCCTCTGCGTGACTTTTGGTGCCACCACCTGGGCTCCAGCAGCTCCCGGTGTTCCCACCGGCGGGCTGGTTGACAGTGGGCTCCGTGCTGGGGTAAGGGCGCCACAACCGGGTGCTGGGCATGTCCAGCACCTGCCACTGCTCCCTGTGGGAAGGGCCCACGTGCTGAGGTGAGACCCGAGCCCAGCAACAGCCACGTGGGGTCTGAGGGGCACCTTCCCACCCCAGGGAGGCACTGGTTGTGGCAAGAGAGGCCAGGGGCCATCTCACAGTACCTGTAATTTGCATCCCCTTTATCAGCTGAATTCCTATCTCAGGTCTGCCTCCTGGCACATCCTGATGGATTGCCTAAGGAGAGCAGGAGAGGCAGGGAAGGTCCAAGACCATTTTCCTTACAAATCCTGTCGTGTTTCAGTTGTGTGTTTACAACTTACAAGTACTACAAATATTAGAGGAGAAGACTGTAAATTTGAAGATGTCTCAGACAATGCCATCAGGCTGCAGCTGTCCCTGCCCTCCTCTCAGGATCCTTCAGAAGTACAGCATGGAAAGAGTTTATGTGTCTTTCCAAATGTTCTACCCTCCAGATCATGATTTTGTCGAAACAAAATTTTTCTTTTATTTCTTTAATAAAATGTCCATTTGGCTGAATTAAAATGTTGACAAACATCTTCAGGATAACGCCAGGAACCAAGGACTTCACTCTGTTTCATCTCAAGTTTCCTTTTGCTTTGGTGCTTCTTTGTAGTCTTGTCATATGGTGATGTGTGCTGGGCTGGCAGGGCACACTGATTAATGAATGACGCTGCAAACAGCACCAGCTCATCTGCAGCGCTTCTAAATGTGATGTGTGACGTAAACTTTACTGAAAACAAAGCTCGTGAAGGTTGTTTTACTTTTTTACATATTCTTCCCTATTTGTGCTCTGTGATTAGCACTCAGGTTGTATTTTCATCTGATTAGAAACAGAATTATGAAGTACCCTGCAGTGGGGAGGTGCTGGAAACAAGGCTGAGCTGCTTCTCTGCACACCGGTTCCTGCTCATCTCCAACCAGATCTGTTTGGTGAGTGCTCCTTCAGTTTTCCTGAACTTTAAGGGACAGCCTGTGTTAGCTGCACTCTCACAGCAACGTGTGGGACTGAGGCTCTGCTGGGGGAACGTGCCTGCACTGTGCAGCACACAGTTCCTGGTGAATTCCCAAGGGAAATCACTGGTCACAGCTGGAGTGCCCGGTCACCTCGCAGGCACCGCCCGAGGGCCCAGAGAATCCAGCAGTGCTGAGCACACTCGAGGGGCCCAGGGGATCAGGGGGTCTGGGGCTCACCACGGGTCTTCAGTGACATGGGTGGCTGCAGGAAGCTCCCTGTGCTCTCCATCTCTTGGGAATGCCACCAGGGATATGCTCTGGGCAAGCTCCCCTGAGTCTGGCTGTCTCTCTGGCCTCTCTCTGCCTGCCTGGGGCACAGGGTGCTGATTGCCCAGGCAGGGACAAGGGCTTTTCCACCTGAGAGTTTCTGAACTGCCAGAAACACCAAGCGAGGCTCTGCTCCGGGCTGCAGTCTCTGATTCTGCTGCAATACAAAAGCTGTCTGTGCTAACACATTTATATAACACGTTAAATCTTCAAAGCACTTCCCAGAAGCTAATTTATCTGTGGAATGCCCCTTGGGCTAAGCATCCCCCATTCCCCAGTTTACACAGAGGAAGCCAGGAGATGAGGCCACACAGCATATCAGTGCCCAGTTTGGGATCAAGATGTGAGACTTTCCTCATTCTCCACTCCATACTCAGACCATGCCACTGAAATTTATTATCTGCCACCGCCTCTCCCTTCCAACATGACTCGTAATTGGGGTTAAAAAATAAAGGCAGAGCTAGAAAGGTGCTCGTCCTTCCCTTTCATTTGGACAGTGTCTGTTTGATGCTGATGCTGTAATTAACTCGGGGCTGGATGCAGCGGGATGGCTGCTCTGAGGACGCTGCTCCGGGCCGCGGGCAGTGCCGCCGCAGAGGGCTCTGCCGGGGCATGGCTGTGTGCCCGCCTGGCCCTGGTCCTCAGGAGCCCTCTGCGGCTCCCCGGGGGAGAGATGCCTGTACTGAAGGGATGGAACCGCTGAAATAGGTGTTGCAAGGCCTGGTTACTCAAAGAGGTTTATCATGGAGCTGGAAACTGGGAGACAAGGTTGAGAGCAATGGGCCCATCTTCGCTTCCACACCATGTGGCTGCACACACGTGTCTCTCCCGGGAGCTGCCTCTTTTGGCTTCCTCCAGCTCCAGTGTTGACTCAGAGAAGAGCTCCAGTGGATCCCAAAGCAAACAGCAGACACACTTTGCTCCCATCATCCCACAGGAGCCGCAGGGCACGGGGCTCAGCGAGCACTGCAGCCCTGCTGCAGCCGGGCCGTGTGGGCCATGGGAGGGCACGGCCTGCCAGCGCTTCCGGGGGGTATAAAAAGCCTCTGCTACTCTGCGCCGTGCAAGTGGATACCACATGCCTCCTTCCCGGGGGAAGAGAGACCTTTCAGACTGTTTTTAGCTCCTGGAGGGCAGGGAGAGGGGGTGCCTCTTACAAGCTGTTACAGATTATAGATCTGAGCTGGCGGCTCGTCCTCCCACCCACCCACAAACACGGTGCCCAGTGCTGCTGCTGAAGGGGGCAAATGGCAGGACCTTCCTCCACGCCCCGAGGGCCAGGAGGGGAGCGTTCCCCCGGGATCGCTGGTCCTGTGGCCGTGGGCTCTGTACGCCCAGTGGTGCCAATGGGCAGAACTCGGCACATTTAGGAAATACGTTGTGTTTGCTCAAAGACATAATTAGGCCAGCGTGACTCTGCAGGGATGTGCAGAGTGTGGGGACCTGCAGCCAGCAGAGGAAAAGCCTCTCTAAAATTTTCCATCTCTCAAACCAATGCCTGGTCCCCTCTGCTGGGCAGCAACCAGTGGCCACCACCTCGCTGCTCCCACCGCCCGCTCCGCAGCCCCCGAGGGGCACACAGAGGGACAAACCCACTGGCACCTGGGTGTTCAAGGCTTTCTTTTCCTTTTTTCCCCTTCATGGAGTACATACACATCGGCTGGAGGATGAAAGCCAAACACTGAGACCCCATCTACTCTTCAGAAGAAGGGGGTTAGGGAGCTGTTTATTAAGCTCACGGAGGGTTGAAGGCTGTGTTTTGCCATCACAGCCTTGTGCAGTCTGGCTATTGGGTACTGCAAAGTCTTCAGCTGATTCTGAAGTAGCTGGAGGAGAGTGATGCCTGTCCAGAAATAGAGAAGTATTTTTAAATTAAATTTATTCACTGATTTTCATGAAGAGACAGATTGTTGTGTGTTTGTTGAAGTGTCATTAGGAGTAGTTGGCGGTGGAGCCAGGCTGAGCAACAGTGAGAATGGAGGGATGTGTCCTTCCTGTGACTGGGGAGGTCACCCGGGCCACCTCCTCCTGCTCCTCCTCCTCCTCCTCCTCCTGACACCTGGTCCCTGCTGGTCTGCAGCAGCCCAAGGAGGGAATGGAAGGGGGGTGATTAAAGCTGATACCAGGCAGACACAAAACAGGCTCTGACACCTCTGAGCTGCACAGCCTGGGGCTGGAGCTTCCTCACGGGGAGGGAAGGGCACTGGGCAACCCCTGCTCCTCTGCTGGGAGCTGAAGTTGCCTGTGAGCACCTGGCCCCCCAGCAGGCAGTGCCCGGGTGCCCCCCACCAGCCCTGAGCTTTCTGGTACAGTCATCCCTCTTTCCCTGCAGTGCAGAGCAGAACCACAGAACTCCAAACACCACATCCTGCGTCTCTGGGACCTGCCCGATAAGTGCTGAACCTGCAGGGATGCAGTTTTAATTCTCCAAGACAGGAAGCAGTCAGGGTTTCCAAGTAGTATGGACCTGATCACCACCTCCCAGGCCTTTGGAAGCTGCTCTCTCCACAGGTCTGACCACAGAAAACATCGAGCTACAGTTACCTGATTAAACACAGATGCAAATGACCCCCACTGATTGCAAGGCTGCATCACCTTTAGTGCTCCCAGGTGCTTCTGGCCACCAGTGAGTGCTGCAGCCAGGAGCAGGTTATAAATCCTGCTGCTCCCAAGGCTCTGGCTCCCAGAGGGGATGGTGCGGTGTGAGAAGGGCGGCACGGAGGGTGAGTATTGACCAGAGCACTGCAGGTGTGCAGCTGCTGCTGTACTGAGTGATGGAGTGACTCGTCCAGCTCTTTGCTGTTGTTTGCTCTGGACATGTCATGACCTGAGGGCTCAGTTTGAGTTGGCTTTTCCCATAGCTCGTGCTTGCAGGGCAGTGCTCCCCATGGGAGGAGGTCTGGGGAGCAGGACCAGGCTGCTCACGAGACCACAGGGAACACACAGCGGGGCCTGAGTCCTTGTGGGGGAGGTACCCTGTGCTGGTAGAGCCGTTTCCATGTCTGCAGGCTCGGGGAGCTGCACCTCAGCTGTAGGGCAGAGCCCTGCTCCTCGGGCGCTCGCTTCCAGCGTGAGGTGGGTTATCCAGCAAAGGGCCATTTCCCCGCCCTGGCCCCAGGTTCTCCCGGGGGGTTGGCTGGGCAGTGTCCCCATGCTGTGGCCAGTGCCCAGGCTGTCCCTTGCCCCCTGCACGTTTCTCCTGGACTCTGGTCCCAGGCTGTGCCACAGCTCTCAGGAGGAGTCCAGAGAGCTATGTCTCCATAGGGAAAACTCAGCCCCTGGGAATTTCCTTCTTTGAAGCTCTTTTTCCTGTTTTTTATTTTCTTTGTGACTTCAGGATTTTTATGCTTACTTAGGACTCTTACCTGCCCCGGTCAGAGTCTCCAGGGCTGAGGTGGGTGCAGAGTAAGCTGGCTTTCATCATGGATCCTGCCTGCTCTCCTGGAGGTGCTGGGCGTCCTCCCCTCCCACTGACTTCAGCCTCCAGGAATGTGCGGCGGGCCCTGCCTTGTGCCGGTAGAAGGAAACCTTCTTAGCTTGAATTCCTAGAAAAATGGGGTCCTGTGAACTCACGGTGGGCAGGAAGGTGTGTATGTGTAGCTCTGTATCTGTGCACCCTCATGACTTGTGAATTCAGCTCAGCTGAATGTAAAAGCATGCTGGATTTTAAATAACCTGTGACTTTTGCATTTTTGTGAAAACAGGAGGCTGAGTACAAAAGAAGGAAACCCTGTCAGCCCTTCATGAAGGGGGATGATGCAGCATGACATCACACCTTAGTTCAGATTTAATTTGGTGTTCAGGACTCCTGAGGAGATGTTGAATGTCCTCTCCAAAGGAGAACTGCAGTTTGTGTGCTGCTCTCTTGTGTCTGTTTTCTGCTAAGGATATTCAACAAATTCAGTGCTGTGCATCTCTGTAGGAGCAGGAACACTGACCAGGCTGCTTTGAGTGGGAGGCTGGATTAGGTACCTTCTGAGGTCACTCCCACCCTGGTGATCCCCAACCAAACCCTGAACATGACACAGACAACCCTGAGCACTGTGTGACACATCAGGTCTGGCTGGGGCAGCTCATATTTTAAAAAATTTTTCAGACTTTTAAATTTATTCATTTAAAAAACGATGAGATGTTTAATGTCAGATAAAATATTACAGATGTTATGAGCTGCTGGCAGAAATAAATGGGAGACAGCTGGAAGCAGACCTTTGCCTGTCTTGGCTCATGTAGGCAGGTTTGTAAGGCCCCAGTATAAAACAGCCTCAGCTGAGAGACTGTCTCAATGCTGCTGAATAGGAAACTCCAGAGCAGTAATTAGCAGAATATTTGTATTTTTTTAAGGTTCACTTGTAGCTGAAGGTGCCAGTATCTCCAGGCAGAGGGAGCAGCGGCTGTGCTGCTTGCAAAAGCCCTCCCAGGCCTTGCTCTTTCTGACTGTCACATGGCACGTTGGGAAACATCCTTGGTGGCCTGGCACCTCGCTTTAGGATGCTGGGAGTGATGCGAGCAGCAGGGCAGGACTGCGGCGTTTGGGCGCTGCTGCAGCTGAGAGCTCAGTGCTGGTCCCCGTCCCACCCGCTGCCTCCTGTGCTCCCCTGGGGAGCAAGCACAACAGAACGTTTTCCAGCAAAACTTGCAGGTGGAAACATGCCTTCAAAGCCTCAAGTCCAGCTCAGTGCGGCTCTTCTTTCGGCTCTGCTTTGTACAGACCCAGCTTTGCTGCAGTAGATCTGAGGCAGGGTGTTGGGCTCCTGGGCGCAAGGGCTGGCTCTTTGTTCTGCAGAGCCTCTGGCTTCCCCGATCCTTCCCGCTCCTGCTGTGGGGAGGAGAGGCCCCACGCTTGAAAGACAGATGTCATTAAAATGCAGTGGAATAGAGTCTGAAGTCAAATATAGTGCTGTGATGATC
Source organism: Atrichornis clamosus (assembly GCA_013400975.1). Taxonomy (NCBI): domain Eukaryota; kingdom Metazoa; phylum Chordata; class Aves; order Passeriformes; family Menuridae; genus Atrichornis; species Atrichornis clamosus. Next base: position 63,744 of record WBMZ01014584.1, read on the forward strand.
TAGGTCGTGAAGCTTAATGATTTCACTGTTGAATGCAAAATTATTTTTGTTGCATTTTTAGTAAGGCTCGTGCAAGCTGTGGGAAACAAGCCCCCGCTGGCCCTGGGAGCTGTGGGACTGCTGCTGTGTTGGCAGGGCCGTGTGGGTGGCGGGGTCTCCTCCACCCTGCACCCACCAGTGCCAGCCCCACTGTGCTGGGTGCCTGCCCCTGGCACCCCGCACCGTGCGGAGCTCGAGGGGCCAGGGGTGGCCTTGGGGATGGCCTCATCAAACACCAGCTGGAAGGTCCCCATTTGGGGTATCTAATGCAGAAAGGTTGACTCAAGTTGTTCAGAACAGCTAAGAAATGCAGAATGGCTGTTTGGGGATCTTTGCAGGAGTCATCAGTACAGGGATATAAAAGAAGCAGCACGTGGCTCTGGGAGTGAGGGGCCAGCAGCAGCCTCTGTGTCCTGGCCCTGGGGTGACACGGGGAGCATGTGGCTGCAGGACACTTGGGCAGAAGGCTGAGCTTTTCCTGGCTGCAGCCCTGTGCGTGTCCATGCCTGGCTGACAGTCCTGCAGAGGCTGGAGTGTCCCAGGAACTCAGTCCCAGGGGGGATTTGAGCTGTGGCAGCACCTGTAAGTAACTGCACAGCCACGAGTCGCTTTGCTCGGCCCGCAGTGGTGCTCGTGCTCTGTTCTCTGATCGCAGCTTTGAGCTTCCCTTCCTGTCTGATTGTTCCTTTAATCAAAAGAAAATGAACTCCAATTAAGGTATCTCACACAGTGCGATTTGTGTCAGATTGTGGCCGCTGGGGACCCTTTGAAAAGCAGCAGTTCTGAGGCCTGATTCACCAGGGTTCACAGGGGAAGGGGTGGATCAGGCTTCCCAAGTGAGTGCAGCAAGAGCCGCGTGTGATTCACGCAGATCAGGGGTTTCATACAAAGTGAGCTTCTCCTGTGTGAGACGGGAAGGGAGCCTGGCAGCAGCATTACAGTGCTGTTGTGGAGATGCCAAGGGCGGCTCCGGGGCTGTGTTTACCCAGGCGTGTTCAGTCGCGTTCTCTTGGTACAAGACACATTTTTCACATGTCCTCGTGATGAGGCTTCCAGCAGAGAGACCCTCAAGAGCAGCATCTGTCGTCATGACAGAAACTGCTTGTGGCAACTGTTTTGTTGGTGGAAGGGCTGTGTGGTGGATTATTAGCAGGCAGCTTCTAAACTGTCATCCTAGGGTTTCATTAACAAACTTTTAATAGAAAAAATGAATTAACCTATTGAGAGTATCAAGCTTTAAAAGTGCTGGGTTCTAATGGAAAGAAGATAAATGAAGCTCTCTGTTTACATCCTGCCAAGGCAAAGCCCCACTTGATGTGTAATGGTGGATATGTACTGAAATCTTGGAACTTGATTTAAAAGTTTTAAACGCTTGTTAAGCCTACTTGATCCAAGTGGATGTTGGGAGATGTTTAAAGCTCAGATAGCCCCTCTGGATATGTGTTGTACCACGCAGACTCTTTATTTTACCCCTCAAAAGGACAAAGGAGCTCGAGATGCCCAGCTGGGGATGGGCACAGGAACCAAACCCCACTGGGACAGAGACAACACCAGTGAGGCACCAGCTGTGGGGTGACCGGGGATCTCTAGGGAGGGGCTGTCAGGGGAGGTGCCCGGGTCAGGGATTGCTGCTGGGCATGGAGGGTTGGGAGTGCTGGGGAACTGAAGTCCCTCAGTCAGGACTGCAGAGGAAGTGACTCTGTCTCCTAAAAATGAAAACCAGACCCGGAATGGTCAAAAGGCCCTAAAAGGCAGCAAGAATTACAAATAGGGATTGAGTGCTAAAGAGAGAAAATCTTAATTAGATCTCACCAACCTGTAGAGGAACACATCGGATTAAAATGAAACTGAGCTTTGTGCTCTCAGGGTTTCAGTGTGAGAATGGGAGAGGAATTATTCACATGTGCAATTTGTGAGGCTTGATTGCGTTTTCTCTGAATTTGTCTTTTGAACTTTTAACCTTGTCAGAAAACTGTGAAAAGTTACTGGAATGGTGACTTTGAGGTAGTTCTTATCACAGCATGTGGCAGAAACATTTTCATGGTTTCAGAAACATGGGCCGAGTTTCCTATTTAATCCTCTCCTTCCAGGTTAACTCCTTTCTTCCTGTGGTGTCCAGTCAGGCCCCCACTCACCAACCTGCCTCTGACTTCGCTACCAGCGATATTTTCTCTTTGTGGATTTCTATCAATATTTAATACAGTGGTATCGGTTTTGCTGTAAGATGAGAAGAACTACTAGAAACCTTGAATTATACATCGGGTGACAGGGGGAAGCTGGAAGTGTTTTCTTTTGGACCCAAAGCTCTTGGGGTTGATCTCCAGGACCTGCAGCTTGAAATCCCAATGATGGCTGAGCCCCAGAAGAAACTCAGCCAGCGGCATGAGGGTCGGCCCCGCAAGGTGAGGTTCAAAATATCCTCAGCTTACAGCGGGCGAGTGCTAAAACAAGTCTATGAAGATGGGCAGGAGCTCGAGCCCCCGGCCAAAGAGCACTCGCGACGTTTCCTGCGCCACAGCTTCGAGCCTGGGGACCATTTCTGCGGGGCCGGGGAAGTGCTGGAGAACAGGTTCTACTGGCCCACGGCCCTGACGGCCCAGAGGATCAGCATACTCAGAGAGGATCAGCAACACGGGCTCACGGGGACCTCGCCCCTGCTCAGCGACTGCCAGCCCGGCGCCAGCCACTGCAGGGTAAGTGAGGCCCGGGGCTGGCCCCTCCTCGGGGACCAGCTGCAGGCTGCTCCATGCTCAGAGTAACGTGGTGGCAGGAGTCTCACACTGCAACCTCGTCCAGATAAAACTCCGTTTTGTCAGTCCAGGACTTGAAAAGAGTGGTTGTAAATCTCCAGGCTTTATCCCAGGAATTCCATATGCTGAACACTCCACACGTGGCAGGATCCACAGGGTCTGCAGGAGGGAACAGCATCTGCCAGCTGTGTTCCAGCTCTGCTCTGGCTTCTCCCAGTGCTGATCTGCATCTGTCCATTGGGTAGAGTAAAATATAACATTTCCATATATATTGATATCTGTGCATATGTATCCTCCTGCATCTAGAGCAGTCAAATGTAAGGAGGATATTAGGTAATTAGGTATATTTAAAATATTAAAGTTGTGTGACTGCAGCTGGCAGGAAGCCAGTGCGGCTGTCAGGGCACCAGCAGCCTGTGAGCCAGGTATCCAGGTCCTCTGGCAGCCAGAATTCCCCTTCGGCTGCTTTGACAACCCCAGTTTAGTTTCACTGGCTGTTTCCTTAACATATAATTAATGCCACTGATAGAGAAGTGTCTCTTTAGTCCTAATAAAGAGGCAGTACATGTGTGAGATGTGTAAATACTTTTTATGGCCTTGATTTGAACACACTGGAAGTCTTGATTCTTGGTGCTCGTCAAAGCTGTGTGTGGGAAACCCAGATGGCTGATACTTGCCCTGCTGGTACACTGGACATCCAGTTTACCTGAAAACATCAAACCACAATGAATCTCTCCTGCCCAAAGACAGTGCAGCACCGTGATCTTATCCACCCCGTTAATTCGTTTTGCATTCTTGGGTAACACTCCTCTCCCTCCCCGGTCTCCCCAGCCACAGATACCTCCAGTAACCACACTGTCCAGTACCAGCTTGCGTTGGACCAACATGCCCTTGGTGTTTGGAGACACCATGTCTGTGGAGCACACGCGAGGCTCTCACCTTCTGCAGGTGGGGAGGACCTGTGCTCACCTGCCTCCCTGTGATGTTTCTCCCCATGGAGAAGCAGGTGCCCCATTGCCAGGAGAGCACCAGCCACCTCATGTCAGCTGATGTGACTCTGACAGGGCATTTTTTAGGAGAACATCTCCTTTTGCATGGCTTCTTTGACACAGACACAGAGAGTGAAATATGAGGAGTGTGTAAAACAATCGGCCCTGGTAACTCCATATGGCGCCCAGAGAGGGGGGAGGAGGGACCGGGTCAGCAAAATGCTGCTCTCAGGGAAGTGTCTGACCATGCCAAGTTTAGCTTTAAAATGAGTAGAAGAGAGTACAAATTCACCCATTAGGGCTGCACCTCCACCACTCTGCTGGATGCTGTGGGGGGGTCAGGGGAGCTGGCCTGATGGAGGGATGCTCTTCTGGAAGCCCAGTGACCATCAGTGTTTGCAGAGTGAATTTGTACCAGTGAGACACTGATAAATTCCTTCTTCAGGCTTCCCCAGTTGTAGATTTTGGCAAGATTATCATCTACACTAATAACCTGAAAATCATCCGTGCACCTATGGACCAGAAAGAGCTCATGAGAAGAATCATCCAGACTGAGGGAATAAATGACTGGACCTTCATGTACCGGGAGAGGAAAGAAAGACTTGGTGGTGGACATAAAAAAGACATGGAGAAAAAGGTCACTTGCAACCAGCATGTGCAGGTAAGAGAAAATGGAAAGAGCTTTTTTCCCTAATGCTTTTGGGTGTCTCAGCTCTGGTCAGACCAACCAAGCCCCATCCATCTCTTATCTGGCTCAACTAAATTCGGGTTTAAAGCATGCCTTTGTTCCTTGTTTCCCTTGGGAGATAATGACCAACACTGAGCTGAGTCTGTGCTCAGGGGACAGCGGTGCTGGTTCCAGATGCTCCTGTCTCCCACTGATTTCTTCCCCTGGAGATGGCTGGCATTCACAGAGCTTGGCTGGGGTCCATCCCTCGTCACCTCTCCTGGTGGGAGAAGGGCAGGCTGGAGTTTCTCCAGCTTGACAAAGCTAAACACATCTGCTCTGTGGCTGAGACTGCTGCAGGCTAAAATTTTAATATCAGCTGAAATAAGGTTGTGCCTTACATTTGCTTTCTCACGGAGGAGTCTTTGTTGGTCAGAATCCCAATTAGCCTGACCATGATTTGATCCCACAGAAGGTAATGATGTCATGTGGGGCTGTTACAGTTTCATGGACCTGAGTCTGGCCCATGCTGAGTGCAGGTCACTGTGGTCCTTCTGCTCCCAGGAATTTCAAGGTGGGATTTGAAAGAGGCTGCCTGGCACACTGGCAGAGAGGTGCAGGCACAAGGGACAGCTTGAAAGGAGGAGTACATGGTGGTGATGAGGGATCTGGGGAGAGAGGGTGATGAGAAATGCCTGAAGAAATGAAGCATGGCTCAAACCTGAGGCTACAGAGCTGAAATGGTGTGATAAGAAATGACAGGAGGATGGGTGGAATTGTGCAGAGGAGAAAGATGAATTTGGAGTATTGCGTTCTAAGCCTGGTCATATTAACTTCTAATTTTCTAGCAGTAGCCACAAATTGTCCCCAGGCATATGGGAGCCTTTTTGTCAAAGTCCTTGCTGTAGAGACCTGATTGTCATTGGCAGAGTGGTGTGTCAGGAGCAAGTGTGATGGGAAAGACCAGAAGACAGAATTTCCCTCTTTGAAGTACGTTCCTGACTTTGGTGTCTCACGCCCACTAACAGCATTTTTCCTGCTCTGTCTCCTTCAGGAGGGCAATGCTGAACATGGTTGTTCCCAGTGCAAAGGTTCAGGCTCTGCTCCCTGCTCCCTGTGCCATGGAAGCAAGTTCTCAATGCTGGCAAACAGATTCAGGGAGTCCTACCGTGCTCTGCGGTGTCCGGCGTGCAACGAGAGTGGGCTGCAGCCCTGCCAGATCTGTGCTGCCTGACCGGGCCGCGGCTGCCGGCACCGCTGCCGGGCTTTGTGGAGAACCTGGGTTATTCCTTCATATTCCTTCAGTCCTGGGATTATAACCTTCCTGCAGCCTCGCTACCGTGACAAGCTTTTAAAAGATGGAAAAGGCACATTATACACATCTCACTGTGAGTGTGAAACTGCACCTGTGCTCCCAAGCGCCCCTTGGTCTGCCCTGTCCAGCCTGGGAATGGGGCTGACCCCGGGGTCTGCAGGGTGAGCGTGTCCCTGACCGCAGGTGCAGGGCAGGTGTAGCCCGACCCAGAGGAGAAGATCAGCATGCAGGGGCCAAGCACCTGTGTAAACGCCTCCGCACCTGAACTCGGCTGAAGCGTCCCTGTGCTGGCACTGTCCCTCCCTCGGGTACCTGGTGCCCGGCACAGCCGGGTCTGGCCCAGCGGGTGCTCCACCAGTGGGTGCTCCACCAGCCTCAGCACCGTGTCAGGTGTGCAGTCAGTACTGGT